>JAWPHD010007688.1:0-125325 GCA_037043455.1 Cyrtodaria siliqua
AAACGGTAACCAAACTCGTAATTGCTTGCGAATAAAAAGTATATTAAAGCGGTAACCAAACACGCATTATACTTAAAGCAAAATTAAAGCGGTAACCAAACACGCATTTGCTTATAATATAAGTCAGAAACTCGTTTTTGACTTCTTAAAGTGTATAGTACGCGGGAAACAGACTCGCATTTATACTGACAACATTCACTTTGGGTGAATGCTATGCTGTTAAAAACTCCCACGCTACAGTAGGGCGAATATTGGAGATTGACCGCAGTAATCGAATCGTAGTGACAGTACATTGAGTCTATGAATAAAGTGGCTCTATTACATAAAAAGATAACTACATATCGCACAACTATGCCAAGGTGCAACAAATATAATAAATGTAATAAATACCTCAGGACACCTGACAATACATGTCTACAACACGTAGCTACTAATACAACAAACTACACTATACTGTACTGTATATTGGGCGACTGAAATAGCTTTCAGTTGCAATTAACATAAATCAATTACTGAATGTCAACCTCTAAATATTCTGATATAAACAAATATTGGAAATTGTTTCAAATGTATACATTTTAACATTGGAAGTAAATAGACAATAATACAGAGGCCACGGTAACAGCCGAGACCACACATTTGATTACCCAAAAATACACAATTTAAATAGCGCAATAGTGCATATACGTGTATTTAGGCTATAACGCCTATACTGAAACACAACGGTGCTTCTTTATAGCAGCTGACGAAGGAATTTTTATTCCGAAAGATCTTTTGCATACAGGATATTGTTTTCCTGGTAAAGTAGATACTGTTGTTAGTCTAGGTTAAAATACTCAGTGAGAGATTTTAACACACATTCCGTGATCAAATCACGGTGTAATTACGCTGTATAATTAATACGGATAGCTTACACAATAATCACATAACAACGAAGGTAGAACACTACACTTCAGTTATATAGTAAGCTTGGTGTAGTTACAGCAATAAGGATACACACAGCACTCATCCTGATACGTACATTGGACTGTAACATGAATATCAATAGAAAAACACTTGGGGTAAAACTGACAACGAGCATCCCTGACGGACGCCGCGATTGATATTAAACGGTTCTGATATACAATTATTAACAATAACGGAAGATGTAATGTTGTCATAAAGTACTTGTATCCATCTTATAAATGTATCATCAAAACCAAAGGCGTTTAGAGTGTCTTGTAAGTAGGACCAGTCTACTCTATCAAACGCCTTTTCTTGGTCCATTGAAATGAAAACTGAACTTAATTTGTTTTGTTCAATATAATCAAAGATACATCTGTGTAAATGATAATTGTCAAAAATAGATCTTCCTTTTACTAAACATGTTTGGCTAATGCCTATAATTTTAGGTAAAATAGGACCTAAACGCGTTGTAAGGAATTCTGATAAAATGTTACGATCGGTATTAAGAAATAAGAAATCCTATAGGTATAGGTACAATAAAGTCTAGAATGTTATTGTAAGTAGATTTTGATTGATTTCTAAAGTTTATAGTCCCTCTACCATTTGAGCCCCAGGGAAAAATCCTCCGTTGACTCGGCATTATGTTTGGATTACTTTTTTGTAATGGCATAATTCCGATTATAATAGAAATTATATAAACCTTTATGTACCTTAATAAATTATAATAAATATCAGCAAATATAATAATTTTATTCATTGTATGATTAAATCAACAAATATAGAGAAAACAATCAACAAATATAGAGAAAAATATACCAACCGATTATAACCTTTTAATACAAGTTAAAATGCGCAACATTACGTAATAAAATTACCTCCCTTTATGCATTTTTAATGACATACAGACTCAACATGACATAAACGTGCGTGTATATAATACTCTAACGAACTTATTGCTAAAATTCAAAGTTAATAGTTGTATCGTTTTCTTTAAATACCACATTTACAAAATCATGCGTGACAGTCACGTGTAGACTAACTTTTAATTTTAGACTGCGTAAAACTACTAGAGGTGTTGTAAATAGTAGCTCATAGCAAACCAAATGATCAAAAATTGTGCGCGGCAGTTAGCACCTGCAGTGTGCACTATGTTTTAAATATCAGTAGACTCTATGACCATACCGTCCGAATGGTTATATGCTAATGATGCCCCTGTCTTCATGAACGGTAACGTTCATCTAGCGGATTACTACCGTCCCGTCATACTAAATCATCTGGAAAAGAATAACATAAACACGGTTTTAGAGCTGGCTACTTGTGTGAGACTTAGCATCTTACTAGTATGCAGGACCTATTACAGACGCACGATAACGGACAACAAGTTGACATTATTATCCACGACTTCTCAAAGGCTTTTGACACCGTGCCGCGTGATCTATAAACCTGTAAATACGCTTACCAAATATGGAATATATGTATCCATTCACGATTGGCTTAACACGTTTTTAACACAACGCCACATGCACATTGTCGTCGAAAGGGAACATTCTGAACCGATTACGTTGGACTCCCGACGTGTTTCCCCAAGGTACAGTACTCGGACCTTCGCTATTCCTATGCCACATAAATGACCTCCCGGATACGGTGAATCTCAAATGCGTTTCTTCAAAGATAACTGCCTCTTATATCGATACATTCAGGCCATCGAGGACCACTTGATACCTCAAAACGACCTCATAGAACTGGAGTAATGGGCCAAGAGTTGGGGTATTAGAAGTGTTTTATCATGAGTTTAAACAGCAAATCTTCATGATTTTACAAGTTGGACCACCATATCAAGACATTCCCTACATAGTGATTACGCTCTCTGGAGACCTCAAATGGGGGATACACATTACCAGGCTCACAAAGAAAGCAAACACTTCAATTGGCATTCATAAAAAGGAACTTCAGACACTGCCCGCAATAATGTCGCCGAACAGAATGCATTGTCCTGGTACGCTCCGTCGTCGAGTATGGATCTACAGTATGGGATCCGTACTATGTAAAGGACAGACTAAATAGCGACTAAAGAAGGTGCAGCTCAAGCAGCCAGATTCATCACTTGAGATTAAAAATCGAGGGAAGAAGGCTGTATCACCAGGATGCTAGTCTCACTACACAGTTAGCTCCCTTGAAAGCCACGGTAGATAAAACTTGCGCCATAAAAAGTAGTAGTGTGTTGTTCGGTTTTAAATATTTTTAATAATTGCTGACAGATATATATATTGCTGTTGGAGGTGAGATGAACACAGTCTGAAATTGGATGTGCAGCTATTAGACGACACTGACACCAAAATATAACAATGTTATGGGTGTTGAAGCAGTGTAGGAATTCTGGTACAAACTCTGGAGTAAAAGCCCAAAATAGTGCAATGGATGCCAGGTAAGAAGCGAGAGATACCTCAGTATTCAAGCGATTGTTTTTGCCCAGAGGACTGAGGGGCCTAGGAATCTTTATGTGAGGAAGCTATCCAGCTGGCTTGCGGAACGTCGGTGGTTCTACCCAGGTGCCCGCCCGTGCACGAAAATTGCCCGGAGGGGCACCTGGGGTCTTCCTCCACCAATGGAAGCTGGAAAGTCGCCATATGACCTTAGCTGTTGGTGCGACTATAAAATCCAATTCAATTCAATTTGCCCAGAGGAATCCTACATACTCAGTATTCAAGCGATAGTTTTTGCCCAGAGGAATCCTACATACTCTTAGTAAAGTTAAAATCAAGATTAATACTATACCTAGGCATGTTTTTTTACCGTTCATTGACAGGGAAATCTCAGATTGTCAATCATTGTAAAAAATACACCCACAATAAAATCTTTCATCAAAACCAAAAATCAGCAAAAATAAATAGTATCCACTTTGTTTTTCTGCAAAATCTGAGACTGTAAGAAAGAACTAATAATTGTGGCATGATTTTCTTTTAATAACATCTTTGTTTGAAGTTCACACAAAATTTCATCGAACGCTGAGTAGATGTGTTCAAACCATGTTCATATTGCACAAATATTGCCAAGTATTGTTTAATTTACGCCTAGGTCTTTTATAACAGTGGAAGGTCTGTATGTTTTCTTCGACAGATCGCACTTTTCGGAGCATATTTGTTTCATGAAAGTCATACTGTGGAGATGAAAAGTCCATCATGTAACCCCATTACACATAATTAGAATATAATATCAGAAAACAGTGTATAGAGGATTTATAGTCAATTTTGGGAAAGAGCTAGAGTCCGGAGCTAGTGTCAAAGACACGGAGCTAGCGTCATTGATAGGCCCAACGCCATATTAAAGGGACACAAGGCAATCTTGATTTTTTAAAAACTCACGGCGTCCCGTCAGTTTTTCTCGTAACTTGCATTTGTTCAATCAATAATATTAATTGTTAGAATAGTTCAAAGTAAATTATTTTTTACATATTATTGACTTTTGATAATATTGCACCAATAATATATTAAAAAATGTGTAGAATAATGAAGGAAATAGAATTCTCATTTTTTTTATATATATATGCAAGCAGTTTTAAAGTCAAAATTATACAGGATTAATAAATCGCTGTAGTAATGTAATGCATGATATCAAACTCAAGATTGCCATGTGTTCCTTTAATTGTCACGGTACCATGAACGATCTTATAAGACTAACCTCTTCGACGTACTATAAGTTTCATATCAGTAAGTACTAACAAACTGCTTTACTTGCCTTCTGCAATGTTGATGTATTGAGCCTGTATAGGCTGCGTAAGTACTTGAAGACGGGTTTGAGCAATAGTATTACATGCTAATTAATTTAATCTTTATTCTTTTAGTTGCTCACACGCATTGTAAATTGTATCAATGTATATTACATTCATACCCTTAAAACAGTCGAAATAATCAACCATCAGAGACGCTCAATCAAAAACACTATAAATCGCTTCCCTATGTGACGCTATAATGACAGTTCAATGGATATGAGTGCAGCTTGATGAATGAAAACAATTGTCAATCATATCGTACATTAAAAGTGAGATCATTGGCTGCACACGAGTGGGGGTAAAAGTGAGATCCTTGGCTGCACACGAGTGGCCATTGAGGTTGCCCCCAGTCGCTCATGTGAGATCCGTTTTGAAGCAGTGACTATGACCAGTTGTGATCACCGTCATCTGCTGAAGAATTTTAGATTCTTTCTTTAGCACACTGTGAACAGTTTGGACCCCGACTATTAACACGAGAAGTTGCGCTATATAAACTGGTTGATATGAGATTTAACATTAAAACTACACTAATAATTTAAATATAATCGCTTGAACTATTTTGTAAATATCATTAATCGTTAATAATCATCGTTTTCTGACGCTGTATTACAGTAGCAGAAACTTTGACAAATGTTGGTATGCCTTCATAGCAAAATGTATAGTAAATGTTGAATTATTATCTATGTTTTTAATTAGTGTACATTGTCATGACCATAAGCGACATTTAGTGCAGTATTTAACGAGTTATAAAAATAGATATGTTATGATAACGATGTCCTTGATCATTGTACTGGTTAGACAAAATGGCGTATACGAGGGCTGATCGAGTGATGTATCTGAACCAGGAGAAATGAGAGATATGGTAATTATCATATTAAAATTTGTTACACACATACATATATATATTTATATCATTATTTGCTTTTATAATTTAAATGTAGTTATAGTTTATAAAAGAGAAAATGTGATTAAAATCCGATTGCATCATTCCATATTGTGTCACAATTTAACATGGCGGTATAATCGATCAACATGTGTCTCTTTATCGAACGATCAGTGAATAGTCGTATGGTTATCAATATTATATGTTTAACTAGCTGTACTTTGCCTACATTATTTAAAACGTACATGTAATCCGGTCATATTTTGAAGACAATTTTTGACACTATTGTACTTTCTTATTTCGAAAATATTATCCTTAGAGTATATTTTTGTGTGGATGTGCACAGAAAAAGTTGAATGTCGGTAAATGTTACTGTCAATCTATTCATTAAAATGTCATTACCATTCGGACGCGGATCAAGAGGGTAGGTATGAATGTGTGTGTGTGTGTTTGTGCGTGCGTGCGTGTGTGTGTGTGTGTGTTTTGCCAAACAATATATCCCCACCCCACCCCACCAACCACTATTAAAATATGCTATACAAATTGTTTAAAATGTGTTGAGATTATGTTATTTTGCTTGTCACTTGTTCAAAGTTATTCGACCCCTCGCCTTTCAATGAAATGATAAGCATGTAAACAATTTAGTGTCTAACAGGTTTAAATAACACATATTTCAAGTGCTTTTGATTCGTTATCGCATGTTGTCGTTTTCCATTAAATATTCATTTCGACATCAGTTAATACATAAGTATGCCTGTATTAAGGAAATAAGAATGTGTTGTATTTGTATTACAGTGGCAGAAGAAACTGTGAAATAATGCAAGCGATGCATATCGAATAAAAGGTAATAATCGAAATATATTTAAAGCTACTGACCACATACTTAAATCACATACAGTATTGTAGGCTTGTTTTTATTTGTAATTTTATTTGTACCATCTCATGGCGAATTCGGGTATTTAAGCGATTAAATATAACACAGGACATCATACAGTCCAGACTCTATTGTGTCTATACCTCTAGGATGTCCTAGTGGTTAAATGGCGGAGGGACAATAAACCACATAACTACATACGCGAACGCACGTTCGCATGCTCGGGCGCAGGACATCATTTACTGTATAGACATCGAATAGTGCATATCTTACTTGTACACGGGTATCACTATAATTTCCATAAAACATGTTTGCCTCTCTCGCTACTGGAACACACGCCGTTCTGATCTATACTCTGAGTTCATTATAGTGATTTCTTGATAACATGGTATATTAAATACAATTTATTACGAAGAATATTAACTTAACATAGTTACATGCACCTCAGGATATACAAATGTATAGTCCATCATGTCCAACGTTGCATGGTGTAATACTGCCGTTTAATAAAATTGAAATTGTTTGTTTCAGCCAAAAAAAATGTGTAGTTAAACAAAAAATTAATTGGTACCTAAATCATTTATATCAATGAAATTTTAAGAAGTGAATGAAAATACTTAACTTGTCAAAATCGATTGACAAATAAAAAGTTCACATGCGTTTTTAGAAGTGATATCCAAAAATGGTTTTCATGTGTCGGAGAAATGTACATTAAGACACTCTGAAAGTGTTATAGAAGAAATAAATATTAAGACTTACTGAAACTGAAGTTATTTGAGCTTTCTTAATTTTCTGCTGTCCCTGCAAAAAGGAATTTACTTTACATTGTATATATATATATATATATATATATATAAATTATATAGAGGATCTTACATTAGTACTCATTCATTATTGAATTTATTAAAGGAGTTGGCAAAATGATATAATGCAAGGCTCTTGCCGAGCATTATATCATTTTTGCTAACGACTTTAATAAATTCAATAATGAATGAAAACGAATGTTAGATTCTATTTCTCACATAAATCACATATCGACTTTTATTGCTCTTTGCCTGTCACTTTAACACGCGAAACCGACATAAACCCTGGAAATTGGATCAAAGTCTTCATCGATTTTATTGATAGCGCGTACTAGGTTTATTTGCATACTTATATAACTAGTGGTAATCGAAAATATAGAATGGTGTTATTCCACTCCCACACCGTAAGTTATGTGATATAATCGGACGTTTATAGCTTTAAGCATCAGTATTGAATTACGGTCCTTATATACGTTAAACCAGTTTTTTGTTCAACGCGTATTATTTTACACGAAGAAGGGCATATTTTCATTGATATTAGCATCTGCGATTCTATAGCCATTGCCAATATATAAATATTGTATGAAATGACAACTCATGTCAGATCCTCTATATATATATATCGAACAATTAGAGTTATCATTCACGCGAAAACAGCACTGTTTGAAAAAAAAACATAAAGACATCGTCAACAGAAAACAGTTATATAATTACTTACTGGTCCTGAAGGATCATCGAGTCCGCTCATTGTGGCTTTACAGTAGAATACCACCTCAGCCGATGTTAGGGGGCGTTAAAGGCTTATATTACCTTCCATTATCAGACTCAGTAAAACAGGGGGCTGGGTAAGTGGCAGTAACCGGGTTCTATGCTGCACCAAACTGTAAACTCATAACATGTGTTTGTTATGACAGCTTTAACGTTATGTTATGTGTTTTTATACCGTAGGTTGTTCATGTTCGAACCGAATAGCGCCATTTTTGGAGAATGGCAAACACAGATGTATTAATACCATCTGAGGAGCATGGCTTCTACTCAAGATTGATGTTATTCTTGATCAATGGTTGCAAAGTAGTTCTTAAAGATCACTTCGACTTCTACCATCCGCCATCATGTCTTCAACAACATTTACAGACAACCAGCATAAAAAATAAACTGGACGACCTTCGGAAAAAGAACGTTATTAACGATGACCAATATCGTGTGCTCTATCCACCGTTTGGATACCCTTCAGTTGATTCTGACAACTTTGACATCACCTTACTGGCATGCCTATTGCGCAATGTGTGTGGCTTAGATAAATCCCCAGTATGGCGCCTTCCCAAACCTGCGTCTCCTTTAGACATATCTCTCGAGGCAGATGTTGTCAGGCTGAAACGCATCAGGAATAAGGCAAGTTTGTTACATTATACCTATGATATATTTTAGAATCATTTAAATCAGAATATGGTGTAGCGCTGTGGTATAGTGGAAGAATATTGGCTTCATGTTCGAATAGTCGTGAGTTCGATTTCCATTTTGACCATATGTGTTGTGTCCTTGAGCAAGACGCTTCATCAGCATTTGCTTAGTACTGGGTCATTAAACAAGTTCAGAGAGCTTCGTTACAATCAGGGTAAAATAAATACGTTTAAACTAAATGTGTATATGCGTTACTTTGCCAATTTGTACACTTAATGTATATATAAATAAATATCACTAAAAGTCGTATAGCAGTATATCAAAATAACTTGATTGTTATTGATTAAATTATTGCTTCTGACATTCAACCCATTAGGGGTTGCATCACGATCATCATACATTACGTGGTCCGAGTATTAACTTTCATACCCCAACCATCCCCTTCTCCAAGAAGCGAAAACGGGGTTGGCTGGGGTATGAAATAAAACCTTAATTTCGGCTTTAAAAGTGTGCATATTGTAAACTCAAAATATTGAATAGGTAATTCTAAATAGGTTATCACATTTTTTCAGTGAAACATTTGTCGAAATATCCGTTGTAAATCCCACTTATATAAGCTTTCCCATCGCTTAATGGAATTAAGGCGGGACCACGTAATGATAAAGCATTTAAAACAAACACATCTAAATTAAATGTGTTTGGTTATATGGGTTGCGTTATATACTTGTTACTACTGACCACGACACGTGGATTTGGTCTAGCTACTGTAGTGGCATGAAGTTATGCAACGCTTCGTATGATTAATGTTTGGTCGACAAACACTAGAAAACAGTCTCTGTTGTATTACTGTATTACTACAATGGCGGTGTTGTATGTGACAACAATCTCTGTGGCATTACTGTATTACTACAATGGCGGTGTTGTATGTGACAACAGTCTCTGTGGCATTACTGTATTACTACAATGGCGGTGTTGTATGTGATAAGAACACTCATCGAGAAAGCTAGTATGAAAAATATATTTTACATGAAACACAACATATTAATAACAAGGGTAAATTAAAATATACATTTGCAAATTAAATCTTCTTTTTAAAATGCAGATCATTCACAAAGACAGCGCCACTATGACGAAACATGATTTTGAATTCACTTGGGATAAGATTGAAAAGGTATGTACCACTTTTTATATCGTTTGCTGGGCACTTTTGATATGTTCGAGTTTTTATTTGTTTTAAATCACATTTCTTAATAGAATTGTTTCTTTTATTTCATCCTAACACAAATGGATATATGTACGCTTTCAGACAGAACATGTCAAATTTTAGGCAAAAAATATGTCATTTGTGACCATTAATCAAGAAAAATTGGTAGGTATAGGTAAACCATCCCCCCCCCCACACTCCCCCCCCCCCAACAACAAAAACAACACCCACACCCCTTTTTTTCAGGAAAATGAAGAATGTGCTTTATAAAGTGGGATACATATACAAAAGTACATACTCAACTTATTTCAATTTAGACCTCAGTGTGTATGGTACCATACAGAGAAAATTAAAAAGAGAAACAAAGCCCCCCCCCCCACCCCACCCCCCGCCTCACAACAAAAACACACACACACTTTTTTCCTTTCAATTTAGACCTCAGTGTGTACGGTACCATACAGAGAAAATTAAAAAGAGAAACAAACAACTCCAAAATGTGTGTAATTTAAAGAAGTTTTACAAATATTTCTTTTACATACCTTGTAATCTATCGTTTTGTGTACATGTCTAAACGAAATAGCATAGAACAGTGTCATATGCACAAAAAGCTGAGCAGTAGAAACTATATATGGTTATATATTAAAAATATGTGATTGTCGTGGTGTACAGTCAATATAGTTTTACTGTTTAAAAATAAACAGACGATTAAGGATAACACATGTTTTTATATGCTACGAAAGGCAGCTCGGTCTGTAATTTAACATTATAGTTTTTTAATAAGCTACTTTTATGAACAAATTGAAACCACTTCATTTCTCCACATATAAAACTCTTTAAAAAATCTTCTTCTACAATAATGCAAAAGCTCTACTATGTCGTAATTGCACAAATCTTCTACCACGATTTTCAAATGATGATATTAGGGCCCTCCCTAGGTTTCACGTGTATTACATACCCTTACATAAAGATTTATAAACAAAATCGTCTTCCTTGAAACCATATCTCATAAAGATCCTATATATTGTAGAATATACTCATGGTTCTCTACCAAATTTATTCATATTGTGTCACTAAGGTAACACTTCCCCCACCCCGGAGGTCGCAGTCACATATCGGAGAACCTTTCAAAACATTTTCTTCTCAGAAGGTTCAAGAGATAGAGGTATAGCATAAGTTTTTAGTTCTATTCCAAGTTGCACCCTAGAACCTGGTTTAACCCCCCAAACGGCCTTCTTTGCCACTGACCGTTCCAAGGCGGTAGCCCTATTGTCAACCAACCCTTTTGTGTTTGTGATGTCTTATTTGGCCTTTTATTCATCTTTAAATTTGTTCTTTGTTTCTGTGTGTGTTTGTGGTTGACTGTCGTCCTTGAATGCTGCTTTTCCTGTGTCATGGGGTTAAATTTGGACCCACATCAGGGATCATATTTGTTTAATATTTTATGATTATTTAAAACCTATTTTATAAAACCACTGCCATAGAGCTCTTATATATTGCATGTAGCATAACAAATGGTAACATTAGGGTAAAAATTTCCCACCACGGTGGTCATGGTTTTACATAGAGTTATAGAGGAAAATCTTTAAATACATCTTCTATGAAGCTAAAAGAGCTAAAGGTATAGCATAATTTTATAGTTCTATAACACGTTTATTTTTCCAAATGATATTCATGTGGTTAAATTTGGAGCAATAACAGGGCTCACATGTGGAGGTGTTTCCACCACATGGGTCACCGGTGTTTCCACCACAGGGCTTACATGTGTTTCCACCACAGGTCTCACAGGTGTTTACACCACAGGGCTCACATGTGTTTTCACGACAGGGCTGACAGGTGTCTCGTACACATTTTTATGATTAGTGAACTCTCCCTGGAGAGTCTTACCCCAAGTGTTTTTCTATTGATATTCATGTTACAGTCAAATGTATCAGGATGAGTGCTGTGTGTATCCTTATTGCTGTAACTACACCAAGCTTACTCTATAACTGAAGTGTAGTGTTCTACCTTCGTTGTTATGTGATTATTGTGTAAGCTATCCGTTAGACATGTATTGTCAGGTGTCCTGAGCTATTTATTACATTTATTACATTTGTTGCACCTTGACATCTACGGAGGCTGAAATGATGTCAGAAACAGTGACGAAGGCCATCAAGGCGGCATTTGCCCAAATGTCAACTGTGATGCAGGGCAATGATCCCCCGTCTTGCCGGTATGGGTATCATAGGTCCTTTTTAGGACCACCATTTATCTCGAAAGAAATCCCTCTGAATTGTCAAAATAATTAAAAAAAACATACCTACTACCGTGCAAATAAGTAAACAATAAAAACACAAGTAAATAATACATGGTTTACACACCATTACAACAAAATAAATTACATATGTAATGAGACATACCAAACTGAAAGAAATATAAACAAAACAACTTATATTATATTATAAAACAAAAAAAGAGAGACATATACTTGCAAACGACATTATAATTAGAATTAAGAATATAGTAAAAACATACTAGCATTACCTCCCTTTAACGAAGAAATGTTGATAGAATGATAGTATATCACAATATAAAACAAAAAAAGAGAGACATATACTTGCAAACGACATTATAATTAGAATTAAGAATATAGTAAAAACATACTAGCATTACCTCCCTTTAACGAAGAAATGTTGATAGAATGATAGTATATCACAATATATACACTCAAGCGGATAGGATGTACCATATAAAGAGAACTTTGTACTTGCAAACGACATTTTGGAGAAAACTAGACTCATACCGGAAAAACAAATATGAATTGGAAACTAGGAATAAAGAAATAATTTTGACGTATATATATACAAAATGACCAACTTCTTGAACAATTACTCATATTTTCTTTAAGTAAGATTAAATTCTTATTTAGTCCATAAATATAATGGACTAACATTATAGGCGAAAATTACATGTATATTTATATTAATGCATTAACATGTGTTTGAAATAATAAAAACACGACGTGGTTCATTAAGAGACAGGAAATAGATACGCCTTATGCTTAGAAGTTAAATCAGATAACATATGGACCCATAACAACTATGTCTCTACGGTTATCAAAAAACCTTTACCACGAGTGGAACCTATTTACACCCTACATGTGGTAATTAATCACAGGTCGGTATTACCGCGCGGCAAATTGTTGACTAATAATTGATCCACTATATAAGATGGATAAGTAATACTTCAAAGTCAGTTGAGTTCACTCGACTACACACTATTCATCAATTAAACCTTTGGTGAAATTGAAATCAGTTATACAAGCAATTTAAACGGTAACCAAACTCGTAATTGCTTGCGAATAAAAAGTATATTAAAGCGGTAACCAAACACGCAATATACTTAAAGCAAAATTAAAGCGGTAACCAAAAACGCATTTGCTTAAAATATAAGTCAAAAACTTGTTTTGGGGTTCTTAAAGTATAGTACGCGGGAGAAAAGGAGTTTAGTTCACTCGACTACACACTAATCATCAATTAAACCTTTGGTGAATTTGAAATCAGCTATACAAGCAATTTAAACGGTAACCAAACTCGCAATTGCTTGCGAATAAAAAGTATACTAAAGTGTCAACCAAACACGCAATATACTTAAAGCAAAATTAAAGCGATAACCAAACACGCATTTGCTTAAAATATAAGTCAGAAACTTGTTTTTGACTTCTTAAAGTATAGTACGCGGGAAACAGACTCGCATTATACCGACAACATTCACATTGGGTGAATGCTATGCTGTTAAAAACTCCCACGCTACAGTAGGGCGAATATTGGAGATTGACCGCAGTAATCGAATCGTAGTGACATTACATTGAGTTTATGAATAAAGTGGCTCTATTACATAAAAAGATAACTAACAACCACAAATACACATCGCACAACTATGTCAAGATGTAACAAATATAATAAATGTAATACATAGCTCAGGACACCTGACAATACATGTCTACAACACGTATCTACTAATACAACAAAGTACAATTTAAATTGCGCAATAGTGCGTATACGTGTATTTAGGCTATAACGCCTATACTGAAACACAACGTTGATTCTTTATGGCAGCTGACGAAGGAATTTTTATTCCGAACTATCTTTTGCATACAAGATATTGTTTTCCTGGTAAAGTAGACACTGTTGTTAGTCTAGGTTAAAATACTCAGTGAGAGAATTTAACACACATTCTGTGATCAAATCACGGTGTTATTACGTTGTATAATTAATATGGATAGCTTACACAATAATCACATAACAACGAAGGTAGAACACTACACTTCAGTTATAGAGTAAGCTTGGTGTAGTTACAGCAATAAGGATACACACAGCACTCATCCTGATACAATTGACTGTAACATGAATAGCAATAGAAAAACACTTGGGGTAAGACTCTCCATGGAGAGTTCACTAACTGGGAAAGTGAACCGTCTGAGGTCAACTGGGCCGTCTACTATGTGTAGACCCTTATACGTGTTATATATTATATGTTATCACATAACTTGCGGTGCGTGAGTGTCATAAAGCCATGCTATCTTTATCATATTACACTAGTGTAATACATATGCGAATGAAGGCCGAACCATCTTTCGGTCTTTTCCATTTTGCTCGGTGAACATCGGAATTGCCGCGTCGATTTCTGAAATCGTTTAAAATACAGGATTATGGATATCGACGAGATAGTTTCGTTGTTCGGTGTCGTACGGAGAAGTCAACATACGACGTCTTCATACAAACATACTATCTCACCATATGACAACGTTATATGTAGGCAGTAACACTAATACAATAATACATGTTGCTTGTGAGGCTTTGTTGGAGATATGTCCTAAATAGAATCTATTTGGTATTGAATTTACTAAACTCGTTGGGTAAAATTGATTTGATGCTCGGCACAGCCTCGGGACATATACTTTTATCCAACTCGTTTAATGAATTCAATATTAAACAAACAGAAAGTCGTGTACGATCCTTTAAATATTTCTTTCAGATTCTTATTCGCCAAGGTTCTCGAGTGAATGATCTTAGCTCTCGTATATCTAAACTAAAACACGATAGTTTAGATCCAGTGAAGGAAAAACAGTACATGCAGATCATTGAGAACTGGGAAACATCGGATAAAGCCATGCAAGCTGAATACGAAGCAATGCTGAAACAAATTGACCAAAAACTGGATACCAACAACAGAACGATTGTAGACATGCTACTTAAATCGCAAATGGGGCAGGAATCGCTTAAAACAATTTTAGAGAAGGAAAAGAAGCCACCTATGGGTTCTAAAAATATTTTGGATCAACATAGCAACAAAATAACTCGACACAAAGCTTTAAAACGAACAAGCCCATCGTTTAGACGACTATTAGGTCAGTAAAAATGTTTATCATTTTCGTATGCCCATTTACAGTAACCGAACAGAAGAGGGCCAACGAACCAGAATCGATCACCCGATGCCCATGAGCCCATATTAACCTTGACTTGTTAGCTAATGACACCATAAAACAATAGGGTTTCACCTTTCATCAATGACATTGCACCTATCAAGTTCTGTAAGGGTGCGTATTATGCGTTTGAAGTTATTGCTTGAAATGCGTATTTCAATTAGGTCATGACGACCTTGACTTTTGGGCGACTGACCCCAAAAAAGTGCAATGTACCAATGGAGTGTCACGATGGTGGGTGTTACGCTTTCGAAGTTATCGCGCAGAATGTGTATTTCCATATAAGTTCCTATCGACCTTGACCTTTGACCTACCAACCCTAAAGATAATCGGCTTTCTCCTCTCACCCAGAGCAATGCACATATGACGTTTCAAGAGATTGGGTTTTGTGGTTTGAAAGCTATAGCGCGGAATGCGAATTTTATACGGTCGTCTTATACATCTTGACCTTTAACCTAATGACATAAAAGGGTTCTCTCTACATGGGCACCATGGGCAATTTACTTATGAAGTTTCGTGCGTTATGAGTGTTATGGTTTCGAAGTAATCGCACGGAATGCGTATTTCCATATAAGGTGATGGAGACCTTGACCTTTAACCTAATGACACCAAATAAATAGAGATCCTCCTCTAACCAGATGCAATTTATCTGAAGTTTCATTAGTGTGCGTGTTGTGATTTGAAAGTTATCGCGTAGAATGCGCATTTCCATAAACGGTCAATGCGTTATGATCCTACTGATCCCAAAACAATAGGGTTCCTTTACTCACCAAGCGCATTCTACCTGTGCAGTTTCATGAGTAGGTGTGTTATGGTTTCGAAGTTATCGCGCGGATTGCGTATTTCAATACAAGGTCATGGCGACCTTGGCATTTGACCCCAAAACAATAGGTTACCTCCACCCAACGACAGTAATGTACCTATGACGTTTCATGAGTGTGGGTGTTATGATTTCGCGCAGTGGACATATTTCCATATATATTATGGCGACCTGGGCAGTGGAGGGCAGTGGAGGTGGGGTGGGAAGGTTCACAACTCTGCTGAGATTTGACAGGCTATGAACTATGAAGCTTTCATTGATATAAACACTCAGACTATGATTGGTAAAGTCAAGTTACAAGAGATTAACAAAGCAAAATATAGCATTTTTAAATAAATCAAGGGCCATAACTCTAGTGACACTAATAATATCCAGCTATTTTTCGAACTTATCAGGGCTTTCATTACTATCAACAATCTGGCCAAGTTTGGAAAATGTTAGCTGAAAACATAGCATTTTAAATAATAAGGCCCATAACTCTGTCCGATGTTTTGTTTTCGAACTCGTCCGAGCTGTTAATGATAAACATCCTGCCAAAGATGAAGCAGCTAGAGTGCTAACGACGCAACATATAGCATTTATCAATAAATCAAAGGCCATGACTATGGTGGTACTAATACGAGCTAGCTGGGTTTCAAACGTCCGAGAGTTTGATAGTAGGGCCTGTAGAGAATTTAAGCTGACATTTCTTTATAAGATCATATTTTGGCAATCAAAGAACAGTATGTTCTTTATCACAAAGTTGCGGTGTGGGAGTGTAGAACAATTTGGTTTCGAGAAGAATAACTGAACATACAGCAAACTCCAGATAAAATATTTATTATGGATAGTACATATATAGTGCTTCTACACTAGTATAAATAACACAATGGAACTGTATATAAACACAATAAAGTCATGACATAAATATCATAATAATAATTTAATAAATATGCAACTGAAGGCCAAATCATCACTCGGTATTTTTCGTTCAGATCAGTGTACAATCGAACTGATCCCGTCGATATCCGTAATTGTTAATATACAGGATTACGGAATTCAACGAGGCAGTTCCGTTGTACGGTTTCGTACGGAGAAGACTGAAGCAACACGACATCATCGTATGAACAGTAAGACGCCATCATACGACATCGATAGGTCAAGTTTTTACAATAAATGAAGGTCGTGTGGTTTTTTGGAGTTATGTGATACATGGTGGCTATTTAATATTGACTAACATATCTCGTCAGATACAGCTATCATGCTGCTAGAATATTATCCAATTCGTTTCGAGATTCCTGTCAAAAGAAAAGTAATATATCTGTACCTTTAATCCATTATCATACTCTTTTATATGACTTCGTGTAAATTTTACATTAATTTTATTTATGTGTTTTATTAAATTAAAGCTCAATGGCAAAAAACATCAACTGTTATGCACTCGATCTCATTATGCACCCTTAATATATATAAAAGTCAAAACATATTTCTTGGTTTTGGTACATACTTAACAATAGAAATAAAATATGTTCTTTAAAATAATCAACTATTTTAGATACAATTACAACATATCGACTCCCATGATGTAAATACTAAGACAAGAAAGAAAGCACGCTTTATTATTTTAAATGGAGTTTTATTAGTTTGTGTTTAAAACAGATATATGTTACATGATCGTTTTATGGTGTTGCTATTTCAGCACAATCAAAATATTTCTTCGAAAGCTTCAAAACAGACGACGTATTTGTGAAAACAGACGTGTATACGGAGGCAGCGGAGATACTGAAAGCCCGTCCTGGTGTGTTGGTCCTCTGTGGGGATACGGGAGAGGGGAAAACAACCATGGCCGCCCAACTGTTGCTTGATGAATCAACTCCGGAGAAGTGCCTAAACTTGAGATCCCCGTCAGACTGGGACACGGTTGATCCTTCTCTAGGACTGTTTGATTCAATTCTCATTGATGACATTTTTGGTTTAAGGGTTTTAGATGAGAGTCATTTGAAGAAATGGAGGGGTCTTCTACCCGATATTCTGAGGATTTCAAATAATGCTGGTATTAAGTTAATAATAACCACCCGACCCTATATTCTTCAGGAGGGTCAACAGAAAATAAGACGCATGTCGTTATTTAGTTCTGAACAAATAGTAACACTCTCATCTGAGAAATTATCCCAAGTTACCAAAAGAAAAATGCTTGAACTTGCTTTGAAGAAGAACAATAAGAACATGCCAAATGACTTGGTAGAACTCTGCTTAAAGAACCCTGTTACTTTAAGACGTAAATCTAGGAGAAACCTTACTAAAAATGCTGGTTTGGGATTTGGATTTCCCGAATGCGTTAGTCTTTTTACAACAAACGATGCTCTGTTCGAAAAGGGACCCATATTTTTTTCAGAACCCTTCAGCTATTTGCACGACCTGATAGAAGATGATGACAAATTTATAGCTCTTACAGTTTTATGGTCGTGGTCTAAACCAAGATTAAAAATAACAGATACTGATATGACGAGGGTTGAAGAAATTGCACGACTTTGTTTCAGTACGAAAACACAAATCGAAATTAAAGCAATATTGGTGAAATCATTACAAGCACTTAATGGTTCAATTATACGCTTCTCTAACAAAGACGGTTCTTTCTCTTTCACTAATAGAGTTATATATGATGCTTTAGGCTTAATTCTAGGTGAAAACGATACGACAAAGTCGTTGATGATCAGATGTTGTAGTCGGGATTTTCTTATGAGATATCTATCAGTAGATGGACTTTCCGAGAACTGCGAATGTCACGTACCAGAGTTTTTGTACATTGATCTAGCAAAACGTATAATAGAGCTGATGTTGATAGTTTTTGAAGAAGAACGAACAATTCATCCACCACAATGCAAAAACGGGAAATTAAGTGGGTTACTACGGCTAATGAGTCGTACTTCGCAAGTGTTTAAGAAAGTCAAAGTAACGAGACAAAAGTGCGTACTAGATACACGATTAGTGGGACACCATATTTTGCAAATTAAGAACTTTGTTGCTATAGTCTTAGACTACATTTTGACCAATGGCTTGCGTCAAACATTATTTGAAACGTGCATAATGTCTATAGACGGGGCTTTGTTTTCGTATGGTCTTACATTCAAAGAATTCCGTGTTTGTCTAATATCTTACTGCCTGCTGGAGGGACACAATGATACATTTGCGAAAGAAGCAATTGCAAAATTGAGGATGTCTTTAGATGGGGGGAATAGTTCATGTTTCGAACAAGAGCTTCAAAACAGTTTGCTTATTGCCATTGCGAGAAAGGACACGGATTTGGTATCCTTTCTCCTAGAACAAAATGCCAATGTCACAGGCGATGCCATATACATAGCAACTCATATTGATGACTCAGCTATTCTTTCAAACGTATTAAAACACAATAAGCATCCCGTCGATGACAAAGGCCATGCCTTTAACGGAAATAATGCGTTGATAGTGGCCGCTAGAAAAGGCCTTATCGAGCCAGTGAGAATTCTGCTAAAGAACGGTGCAAATGTAGAAGCTACAAATGCCAATAAAATGAATGCTCTGTACAATGCAACAGTACACCAAAAACGTCAACTCTGTGAGCTCCTCATCGAGAATGGGGCTGACATTGACCGCAGAGCGGGCAAGTTTCAAAGAGCCCCTTTACATATGGCAGCTGATGCTGGGTATGTAGAACTCGTAAAATTGTTTCTTAGAAAGGGCGCGTGTGTGACTAGAAAAGACAGGAGAGGTCATAGTCCAATACATTGCGCCACCATGCAAGGTCACCTGAATGTTGTCGGACTCCTTCTTGAGCACGATCCATCACTAGCAACATTCCGGGCAACCTCATACGGCAGGAAATCCTTTATGAAAGGATTCACAATATTTCACATTGCCGCATGGAAGAACAATGTAGAACTTGTTCGTCTTCTTCTCAACTTGAATGTTAGCGCCGATGTTCAAGATTGTTATGGACGTACCCCTGCTTATATAGCAGCTTTCTATGGTCATAGAGAAGTGATACTAGAATTACTACCTGTGTCAAATTTAAACAAAGCACAGAAAGAGGGCATGACGCCTTTACACGCAGCTGTATGCGCAGGCAGTTACGACATTGTATCACTGCTCTGTCAGCTTGTCAACATCAACGCCAGAAACAAGCATGGTCAGACACCATTACACCTGGCTTGCAAGAAAACAGATTTGCCTACGGTAGAGAAACTTATCACATGTGGGGCGGATTGGACAGTCGTTACCAAGGCTGGCGATACCGTTTTCCAAAGTGATAAAGTATACTCACTGTTTAAGAACAAAGATTCATTGGAAGAGATGAGGAATATGATTGAACTTCGTCGAGTACACGGCTTAGACTCCGTATCCAGCAAAAAAAACCTTCCCAAATGCCATTATGAACGTTATTGCATCGACAGATCCAGATTTTACCGATAAGCTCAGAATCCTTCCTTGTTATATAAAAGAGGAGTTCAGCTTTGTCTGGTTAACACAGCATCAACTGTTCAAATTCGTTGTTATAATATGTCTGTACATGATGTTTCTCGCACTGTTCTGCCCGAAAATTGTACTCGATATCTTGATTATACCTATATTAAGTCTCTGGTTCACACTTGGACGTATTGGCGGCTTTATACAAAATCAAGTTGACGCCATTAAGGAACGAAGGCCCAAGTACTATTGGACATTTAAAACTCGTTAAGTTGCTCCTTAGAAAGTCGCGTGTTTAACTAAGGGAGTGGGACTGATTTTGATCGCAGAGCGAGAACATTTGAAAAAGGACCTGGACAGGCGATGTTTTATAACTCGTATATGTATAACCATTTCTTAGCAAGCGGGCGTTTGTAACAAAGAAATACATACAAATATTATATTGCACTCGACAAGGAAGGTCTTTCTAAGGTTGTCATGGTTCCTCTTGAGCATGCTATTTCGGTAAAAAAAACTAAAAAAACTCTCGGGACAACCTTATTCGGATAACATCGTTTATACAACTGATCACAATAAGTCAGATTATAGCACGGAAGAAATATAGAAATCGTGTGTCTTCCTGTCAACTTAAATGTTAACGCTAATGATGTACTCCTGCTTGCTTTTGAAGCCTTTTTATGGTCATAGAGATTTGAGCAGAGAACTACTACCGGTGTCAAATTTAAATAAAAAACAGAGTGCGTGCGTGACACATTTAAAGGCAGCTGTACTCTCATGCAGTTACGACATGTTATCGTTATTCCGTCATTTTTAAAATATTAAGGAAACAAACATGGCTAGACAGCTTTACATCTGTACAAACTGTTGAAGAAAATATATTAGTAACATGGGATGCAAATCATCGATTACGGGGCAAAAGAAAGACAAACGTTATGAACGATATTGTTACCGATGTACGTTTGTAAAAGTTTATACTCACATTGTTTCCTCGACACATTTCAGATCATGCAAATGGGCGTGTTCATGACCTATTGAATAATATAATCACGTTGACAGACAAAGCGGATGCATGTGTGAAAATTGCATATTAGTCGTTTTTCAAGATGAAACAGATATTTCTCAAGTCCTTTGAATAAGTCGGGTGACTAACTGTCAATTTAGTTATTTCTGAGTATGTCCTATCGGCATTACCAGATATATATGCATCCGTGTGTTTTACTTTAGGCCACTGTTAATTAATTGCTGTATTTTCCTTACCGTGACGTTTATAGGGTTCTTTTTTTCTTTGTTTTTAAATTATTCAATTATAAATATAATTATGTCAACTTTATTGTCAGTTGATAACATGTGTGCTGCTTAAAAGTACATCATTTACTTTGGAGTTGTTTGCATTTAAATAGTTTGTTTCCCCCAAAAGAATAATACAAAAAAGAAAATGCAACCCCCGCCCCTAATATGAAATAAACTGATGTGAGTCTAGCAAGAAATGCATTAAGGACGTGAGTTCAGTAGTAATGTATTACGGATGTGCGTCTAGCAGTAATGTGTTAAGGATGTGAGTCTAACAATACAGATGTGAGTATATCAATAAAGTACTACAGGTGTGAGTCTACCAGTAATGTACTACGAATGTGAGTCTAGCAATAAATAAAGTATTACGGATGTGCGTCTAGCAACAAAGTATTACGGATTTGAGTCTAGCAATAAAGTGTTACTGATGTGAGTCTAGCAATAAAGTATTACGGATGTGAGTCTAGCAATCAAATGTTACGGATGTGAGTCCAGAAATAAAGTGTTACGGATGTGAGTCTAGCAATAAAGTGTTACGGATGTGAGTCTAGCAATAAAGTGTTACGGATGTGAGTCTAGCAATAAAGTAGTATGGCCTAAGTTAACAACTCGCATCTTGTGACTCTTAGGACATTTTGTAATTCCCTGGTACATTTTAATTTCACCTGGTACATTGTAATTTCACCTGTACATTGTAATTTCATCTGGTTCATTGTAATTTCACCTGGTACATTGTAATTAATGCAGACTTAAAGTGCTTTTTTAAATTGTGTACATGTCTCTCTTGTCCTGATTGTACGAGACAAAAAACATTCAATTGTTTCTTACAAATACGATTACTTATATAGCCTGCTGTATATTTCGCAAATGTGTAATGAATGGTAGAATTGTTTTGGAATAAATATAAATTATATTACATTTGTTGGAATACTATTTCCCATTTCCTTTCGAATGTTATACGTTTTTATGTGTCCTGGAAATGAGTATCAATAAGAGCATCCTCTTGTGTTTTTAATGTTGTTCTATGTCATTTTTTAGCACACGTTAGGCCATATCTGACGGTTCATTTTGTTGTGGAAGAGACAGATCATCCCATTTTCCCTGGTATTACCAGTACTATATACCTCCCGCCATCCCTAATAATCGACACTTTATGTAAATATTCATATTGTCCAATGAACCTCTACATTCTGGGTCATGCGCACGTAAACTAAAGCAATATAATTCATTCTGTAAATATGCCTGTCATCCACAACGTGTATAACGTCGAAGTAATTCAAATTTATTTCTAAATCTAATCAATGCTCATTTAAGTTGAGCAAATACAAATATACTAACACCAAAACATTAAAGTGTTGATGATAATAAGAGAAAGTAAGAGAAGAAAATAAGAAAAAATTAAGAAAAACAATGGACATGGCCAGGAATTTAGTCTCAGTATCATCATATGTATGGAATATTTCTTTAAAAACAAGAGCTTTTTCAGAGAACAACACATTATACCCACGAAATACCGTCAGAAAAAGAAGCATCTCTCTTTATACAAACAACCTTTAAAGAAATAGCAGAGAAATACAGGATTATATTAATAAATGAAAAAGAGGGAAATAGTGCAAATGTAGGCACAAGGTATTGTTTCGAGGAAAGTTGATTGATAATAGAGATGGGCAGTGTTATGAACTATGTAAACAAGGTCAATAACACAGGAAATTGTGTTGGTGTGTGCGTCTAAGTGGGGAGGTGGGTGGAATGGTTCGCATGTGGACGGTGATATTAAGATAAGCAGAGGTACACTGTATATACTCAGAAAATACAACATATTGTAAAACAAAAAGTGTGGGGTGGCAATATCTGTGGTGTGACACAGACACATTTCAAAAATAATAAATAAATATAAAATTGGGCCCACACCCCACACATACCACAAAAACAACAATCACTTGATAGTGCACCAAAACCCTTTCCACTAATAAATTGTATGTGGGTGGGGAAAGATTGAGGTGGGCAGTATGAACTATATTTATGGTGTAAGAGTAAACAAAACTCAAAGCACAGACATATTTATACACGTATTTATTTAATTGGGCAACCCCCTACCCCGTTGCCCCCACAACAATGGAAGAGGATTTATGCTATTTTGAAGAAGAAATAAATACAAAACAAATTCATTTGATAGTGCACCGTCACCCACTCCCCCCCTCTCCCACAACCCTTCGTGTTGATGGAGAGATTTGATAGTGCACCGCCACCCACTCACCCCCAACTTCTCTTGTTGATGGAGGGATGGAGGATGGGTATTGAGGAGAGCAACATGAACCATAGTTATGGTGTAAACATTAACAAAACAAAACAGAAACATGTACATTTAAAAATGGCATGTTTTTAGGGTAGGGTGGGATGTGGTGGGGTTGGGTGTATGAGGGGGGAACCCGTGCTCCAACATAATTGAGCTATGAATAAAAAGTGTGAACAAATATTCTCTGATTGGAATGTTTACCTTAATCAAAATTTACCGAAATGTTTAAAAAAATTGGTTCCCCACCTGGCCCCAACTTTATACACCTACCAAACAATGAATGAGGAATGATGTTAGATATGAAGAAATAAATACCCCAAACATGTTTTATTAGATAGTGCACCTGCCCGGGGGTTAGGATAGCCCATGTACCTATGGTTGAATTATGAATAAGAACAGAAACAGTAACGTCGGTAAAAACAGATTGGATGTTTACATTACATTATTTATCGCACATTGCAATGGGCTATTTTATATTGCACCCTGTAGGCGCCCATGGAGCCCATGATTCATTTGAGCACAAATTATTTACGCACCCATCTCGATAATGCTATAACGAATCCCAAACTAAAAATTCGTTAAGCTAAGACAACTTGTTTAAGAGATCTAGTTACATACAACAGCTTATATGCTTATCTGCACATTAAATGGGCTATCGCAAGTTGGGTTCCATAAGAGACCATAATTTATTGAACACTTATGAAAAGCTTATAGAGAATTTGATAAGAAAACCCATGCCCACATTTGGTTGAGCTAGGACCGTTAATGTAAGAGATATATTAACTAACCATGTAAACACAGCTTACACGCTTTGATGTGAAATGGGACATTTCATATTTTGTGAAATTTGGGTTCCATGGGATCCCAGGGAAAGCAGGAACCAAAATTACGTATACAGCCCTTAAGATAATACTATAAGGGATCTTAAGACTAAATATGGTTGAACTAGGACAAAAAAGTAAAAGATATATACATGTAAACACAGATTACACATACAACTCGATGTGGAGTGGAACGCCAACATCGACGCCGACGCCGAGGTGATTACATAAGCTCTCTTATTTTTCAAATAGTCGAGAGAAAAAGTGGAAATCAAGATTTTGCAAGACATTATATTATGCCGTAGGTTACTCTCATCTGTGTTCGCCTGTACTTAGAGAGTCTTCACAGGCTTCTCATTGTCCTACTTAAAGTGTTATATGATATCCACTGTCAGCCTTGTATGAATATGTTTTCTGATCAAATTGTCAGAACTCGTATTAAATTGATCCCTTACGTAAACTATAATTAAATTCTTGCCGAAACAGTTTTTCTACTGTAGCACGACAATCCTTAATATATGACTTTGCAAAATTTGCATGTATACATCGTTGTGGAGAATACTCATTTTCATCATTCAATTCTATTACTAGTACCAAAATACCTGACTGATTCAATATTGTGACCAAAGTAATTATGGTTTTTCGTTTTAAAATTCCTATCAAGATCTTGAAACCATTAGGACGTCATTTCAGAAAACATCCAAAACAACTATTATTTTATTTTAAAGCAAGAAGTTGTTGAAAACAGGATAAAAGCTATATTTTCTTCGTTTGGTTTGAGAGATGGGCAAGTGTGAGAATTTGTTTGTATTATGTTCAAACTCTGAAAAATACATACAAATCCATGTCAGATACGAAATAAAATATGTCCAGCGGGTTTATATTAAATGGTCAAATTGTGCAGTGTACATAAGTTTAGTCAGGCCATGCAGGTCCATACGTTTGGTTATTCCTTGCAATGTACATTAGTTTGGTCAAACCTTGTAGTGTACATTACCCTTTTATGTTTGTGATTTCATATAATTATTGCCTTGTATTCATCTTTGTAAATGCTGTTTGTTTCTATGCGTGTTTTTTGTTTGACTGTGGTCCTTGAATGTCACATATCCTGTTCGACTTGTATATCTACTTTTAGTTTGGTCAGGTACATTTGTTTGGTCAGATCTAGATGTACATAAGACATTGTATCAGACAGATGTCGAACTAAGGAGGGACACTCTATAATAAAAAGGGATACCAGATGTTGCAAGATCTCAAAGTTTAATAAGAATGAGTAAATGATAATCCAAAGGGAGACCTAGTTCAATGTGAATACATCTTCTATTATTTTGGTGTTTTGATACGACAAAAAAGAAGCTGAAACCCTTGTCCGTCTAGCTCTGCAAGTTAATTCTAATTAATTACCCTATTGGTGAAACCAGGAATTGGGGTTTTACTGGTTAAACGGGGATGGGATGACTGCATTCTGAAAGTAGGGGTAAAAGTCGTCACAGAACACAGTCAACCAAAACACCGAGTTGACAATAGGGCTACCGCCTTGGAACGTTTAATGGCAAAAAGGCCGCTGAGGGCGGTTACAACCAGTTTCTAGGGTGCACCAAACCTCACTCAACCTAATGCCATCTATATAAAACGGAAAAGTGTAAATAAAGAAATCCACGCCAGGCTTGACATATTCTCTAAAAAAAACAATTCATCATTAATTAGCAATATAGTATTATTATACGTATAAAACATAGATGATCATGTATATATGCATATAAAAACGGTACAAAATACACGATTTAAGACAAGCATCAAACGCTACCGTCCTTTGAGGATTTAGGTAGGAAAGTTGTATACATATTAATTTGGACGAAACTTGTATACATCACGCTTGACTGCACCAACATCCAATTGGAATACCTAAAACACATCTTCATACATTTTATACTGAGTTTTAATAAAGTATGATCTATACTATCCTTTTAAACTGCCATATGCAACATATACGTACTAATATTATGTAAACAGACCAGTAAGGTCTTCGATGTCCCAGTGTATATCACGCTCGACTCTAAATCCTCACTTGCATCAGTGGGTTACTTCGGTATGTCTCAAGGCAAGACACTTCTCTTAGCCTCGTCCATCTGATGGGGACACCGGGCAGTCTCGTGCATCGGAGTATCGCTATAACAAATTAAACAATGTGTTGCTCAGCCATTAACCGGGCAGTCTCGTGCATCGGAGTATCGATATAACATATTACACAATGTGTTGCTGAGCCGTTAACCGGGCAGTCTCGTGCATCGGAGTATCGATATAACATATTACACGATGTGTTGCTGAGCCGTTAACCGGGCAGTCTCATGCACCGTTAACCGGGCAGTCTCGTGCATCGGTGTATCGATATAACATATTACACAATGTGTTGCTGAGCCGTTAACCGGGCAGTCTCGTGCATCGGAGTATCGATATAACATATTACACAATGTGTTACTGAGCCGTTAACCGGACAGTCTCGTGCATCGGAGTATCGATATAACATATTACACAATGTGTTGCTGAGCCGTTAACCGGGCAGTCTCGTGCATCGGAGTATCGATATAACATATTACACAATGTGTTGCTGAGCCGTTAACCGGGCAGTCTCGTGCATCGGAGTATCGATATAACATATTACACAATGTGTTGGTTAACCGGGCAGTCTCGTGCATCGGAGTATCGATATAACATATTACACAATGTGTTGCTGAGCCATTAACCGGGCAGTCTCGTGCACCGGAGTATCGATATAACATATTACACAATGGGTGCTGAGCCGTTAACCGGGCTGTGTTGCTGAGCCATTAACCGGGCAGTCTCGTGCATTGGAGTATCGATATAACATATTACACAATGTGTTGTTGAGCCGTTAACCAGGCAGTCTCCTGCATCGGAGTATCGATATAACATATTACACAATGTGTTGATGAGCCGTTAACCGGGCAGTCTCGTGCATCGGAGTATCGATATAACATATTAAACAATGTGTTGCTGAGCCATTAACCGGGCAGTCTCGTGCATCGGAGTATCGATATAACATATTACACAATGTGTTGCTGAGCCATTAACCGGGCAGTCTCGTGCATCGGAGTATCGATACAACATATTACACAATGTGTTGCTGAGCCGTTAACCGGGCTGTGTTGCTGAGCCATTAACCGGGCAGTCTCGTGCATCGGAGTATCGATATAACATATTACACAATGTGTTGCTGAGCCATTAACAGGGCAGTCTCGTGCATTTGAGTATCGATATAACATATTAAACAATGTGTTGCTGAGCCATTAACCGGGCAGTCTCGTGCATCGGAGTATCGATATAACATATTACACAATGTATTGATGAGCCGTTAACCGGGCAGTCTCGTGCATCGGAGTATCGATATAACATATTAAACAATGTGTTGCTGAGCCGTTAACCGGGCAGTCTCGTGCATCGGAGTATCGATATAACATATTACACAATGTGTTGATGAGCCGTTAACCGGGCAGTCTCGTGCATCGGAGTATCGATATAACATATTAAACAATGTGTTGCTGAGCCATTAACCGGGCAGTCTCGTGCATCGGAGTATCGATATAACATATTACACAATGTGTTGCTGAGCCATTAACCGGGCAGTCTCGTGCATCGGAGTATCGATATAACATATTACACAATGTTTTGATGAGCCGTTAACCGGGCAGTCTCCGTGCATCGGAGTATCGATATAACATATTACACAATGTGTTGATGAGCCATTAACCGGGCAGTCCCGTGCATCGGAGTATGGATATAACATATTACACAATGTGTTGATGAGCCATTAACCGGGCAGTCCCGTGCATCGGAGTATCGATATAACATATAACACAATGTATTGATGAGCCGTTAACCGGGCAGTCTCGTGCATCGGAGTATCGATATAACATATTACACAATGTGTTGATGAGCCATTAACCGGGCAGTCCCGTGCATCGGAGTATCGATATAACATATTACACAATGTGTTGATGAGCCATTAACCGGGCAGTCCCGTGCATCGGAGTATCGATATAACATATTACACAATGTGTTGATGAGCCATTAAACGACAATTCAACCAATAAAACATGTACTACTTGTGTATGGATATTCTCGTCAAAAGGTAAACACGACTTTAGGGACAACCTATTTAACCAAACTAAGTGGACGCCGTGCACTTACACTGCATTATTGGTTAAATGTCTAAAATGCTTAAAGCAAGGCACATTGCATAGTGTATTTTCAGCCTTTCCAGTGAGAGGGAGGGACATTTAGGAATCCGGAAACTGTATCCTACTTTACTATCCCAAACCCCATGGTTATTTAACGCGCTCGGAGGAGATGCACACGGAACCGCTCCACAAGCGCGTCCGCATCCGACGGATGAGGCTATCACACCGAAATAACCAATGGTTGTCAGTGAAGCTTAACTCGTGGATCTCCGGTTTCAAATCATGAAACTCCGGTTTAAAATCGTGGATCTCCGGTTTCTAATCGCGAATCTCCGGTTTCAAATCGTGGATCTCCGGTTTCAAATCGTGAATCTCCGGTTTCAACGCAAGGTAGGAAAGTCAAAACACTAAAAGGGACAAGCGATCACGAGACCTGATGTCGCCGATGGATACTTTGCATGAAACCAGGTCTCAGTAATAATTTGTTAATTTATACCCTTTCCACGCGAGTGGTAGAACTTGGATAAGACATCAGTGTTACAACAATCGCCTTTGAGAGAAATACTTATTGAACACTCGAAAACTGTATAATTTTATGATTTTGCGACATTTGTATGCGCAAAATAATACAAGATGAATTGACAGGATTTTATAGTCGCACCAACAGCTAAGGTCATATGCTTCCATTAGTGGAGGAAGACCCCGGGTGCAACTCAGGGCAATTTTCGTGCACGGCCGGGCACCTGGGTAAAACCACCGACGTTCTGCAAGCCAGCTGGATAGATTCCTCACATAAAGAGGCCCCATGAGGGATCGAACACACAGCGAAAAGTGGCAAGTAATTTCAAGTCACGCCCCAACATAACATAATACAAGATGAATGTGAATGGCATAGTTCTTCACTTCCGTTTATTATGTTCCCCAGCTTCCGGCACTCTACAGGAATCAATTCAGTAACCCGTATGTTAAAATCATTTACGACATATATACAAACTAGTCACATTGTGAGATTTGCTGGAAAACCCCAGTTACCACGTCCAAACAGGTGGCTCGATATTTCAAGGATTCCCAATATGTCCTAAATTTGCCTAACGTTTACATTCTATTGACCTGTACGCTGCAGAACAGACAGCACCATGAAAACTTTACAAAAATTACGACCCGTAATGTAATCCAATATATATCTGTTTTTATTATTTCCACAAAATAAAAATCTCGCATGTGGGAGGTTGTGTGTTCAATCTCCGGCCCGGTCATGCCTAAGACTTTATACATATGGTTGATTGCAGTTCAGAATATTCAGGTTAGTTCTAGGTTTGGTCGACCAAGGTCAGTATAGTGTAACTGGGTGAGCATTGAGCTCACTGCTACAAGTAGACACTGTCGTAATATGACTGAAATATTGTTAAAAGTGCCGTTAAACCCCATACATACTTTACTATTCCACAAAATATAAGACTTCTTTCTCGAGCGGACAAGGTAAATGATCACGCAGCATTGTCCCCATGCGTTCGGTAAATAAATTGCTAGTGTGAGACATACTATCTCAAGACGGGTACGCACATTAAATTACTGACTCTCTTAAAAAAAAGCATGGTCACGAAAGCGTGAAAGCCAGTCACCAAAACATGAAAACAAGTGACGACTTTCCCTAAACACAATCAGATTACATGTTCACCATGTAATTCAATTTGCCCTACCCACTCTGCCTTAGATGTTACTGCTTCTTTAGGTCCAGTATTCATCAACTACCTTAATCGTTTGATTTTGAATGGCGTTTTACATCATTTTAGCACATTTTAGGCCATATATGTTTTGGGTGTAGAGGCGGACCACCCCATTCTTCCTGGGTAGAACCAGTACTGAACACCTCCCGCCATATATAAGAATCGACGCTTTCTCACTTACAAGTCGAGCTCCCAGTGGGATTTGAACCCGCGAGAGGCGAAAAGGTTACAGCGCAACATCATTAACGCTTCGAACTTAAATGTATCTGGGTAGTTTAGTCTGTAGAACACTCGCTTCTCATCAATGCAACCTGGGTCCGAATCCTCGTATGGGCGTTGTGAGAGAGTACGATGGTTGCCCACTCGGACACGCAGATTTCCCCTGGGTTGTTATACAGGCCACGCTAACTCTGTCATCCGGGCCATCGAGAGTGATTTTTAGAAGCCGTGGAGCTTGTTTTGTATTCGATGTAAAATTAATAACGTTTAAAATATATGACCACCTTAAATGGTGTTTAAATTTCCTTTCTAAATATATGGTGACACATAAGGTTGGACACTCTATAATGAAGAGGGATAACAGAGAATACAAAATCTCAAAGTTTAATAAGAGTACATGTTAATTGTTGCGATTCGTTTAGACCACAATCCTTCTTAATTGATTAATATTTTAATATAATAACGTTAACTATTTTTACATATTTACAAAAGCAGTTAGAACTAACATGTTAATGTGAATTCCAGGAGGAAATTGATTTTGTCTTTTACGGCACATCAACAAAAGACAGATAATCATGTTAAAGTGCTATTCGTTTTGGACGTTTTTAAGAATTCTTTCATTTTATAAATCGATGTATAAAATGTGGTCTATATAAAACACTTTCATTACACATAATTAGTTAATATATATAAGCGTATATAAGGATGTATTTCGCGTGAAAAACTCCTGAAAAGCAAAATGCTTACCATTTTCATTTAAAATCCACGTTTGTAAACAGACATCGTTGAGAATCAGACTATTCGTGGCGAAACCGATACCACAGTCGATGAGCAACCGTGACTGGTTTTCGTCGAGAATCCATTTGCGCTGATATCGGGTTTATACCCAGTGAATATTGTATTTACAAATATATAGGAACCAATTAACAATCGTCTCGTATGAAACTACAGTAGTTCTTATAGTTGGCTGACATTGCTAGTGTATAATGTTGTTGAATTGAATGTGTACCGACAATGACCAATGGTTCCTATTGGCCCCGCTCATGGGCTCTTATGTGGTTTTTGAAACTATTATGATAATTGTGTTGCATATGCATGTAACATTGGTTTATGGTGCTGAGCGAGCGACACCCTCGGATCACTATTGGCCTCACAGGGAGAACTTACATTTATTATAGAAATATACAGGAAAATCAGGCGTCAAGGTCTTCAGGGTTTGTTGATTGGTTGGTTGAATGGTTTTACGTCATTGTCAATACAGGTTAGGCTATGTATGACCTTTTTTGTGGTGGAATCTGACACCCACTTTTCTCTGGGTAGAACCAGTACTGTACACCTCCCGCCATCCGTAGGAATCGACGCTTCCTCCATACAATTCGAGCTCCCAGTGGGATTCGAACCTGCAGCGGTGAGAGGTGAGCAGGTTTCTAAGAAGTGTCTTTAACATCCTGGCCAAAGATGCGATAACCAACCATACTGTGTCCGATTTGTTCCCGTGTGGTTGTAAAATACAACGACTCAAATCCCGCTAGATGCAGAAGAGTACCTCCGCACCTATCCCCTCACCCCTTCGTGTTAATTTTATCTTTGTTGATATCATGCTCATTCAAGGTTTTCATCATGACACCGCGTATGCAAACGTGGAAACGAGGCTCCATCGTAAATTCAGGTTAGAAGGTTCTAGGCTCAATCTCCATATTTTATCTTGATGTAAATAAAGGATGAGCCTGTCATGTTCATTTCTGTTAGGCGCCATATAACCTTACATGTGTAGGTGCGCCTTCAAACTCAGTTCATTCAAACCTTGTCCGATTTGTTGATAAAAACGTCAGAATTACGTATACTGTTAATATGCTTCTTTCAAAAATACACGTAAACGCAGTGAGGAATAGCAGTGAGTTGTCTTCCCTTATAACTCTCCCCCAAACATACACGTAAACGCAGTGAGGAATAGCAGTGAGTTGTCTCCCCTTATAACTCTCCCCCAAACATACACGTAAACGCAGTGAGGAATAGCAGTGAGTTGTCTCCCCTTATAACTCTCCCCAAACATACACGTAAACGCAGTGAGGAATAGCAGTGAGTTGTCTCCCCTTATAACTCTCCCCAAACATACACGTAAACGCAGTGAGGAATAGCAGTGAGTTGTCTCCCCTTATAACTCTCCCGAAACATACAGGTAAACGCAGTGAGGAATAGCAGTGAGTTGTCTCCCCTTATAACTCTCCCCAAACATACACGTAAACGCAGTGAGGAATAGCAGTGAGTTGTCTCCCCTTATAACTCTCCCCAAACATACACGTAAACGCAGTGAGGAATAGCAGTGAGTTGTCTCCCCTTATAACTCTCCCCAAACATACACGTAAACGCAGTGAGGAATAGCAGTGAGTTGTCTCCCCTTATAACTCTCCCCAAACATACACGTAAACGCAGTGAGGAATAGCAGTGAGTTGTCTCCCCTTATAACTCTCCCCCAAACATACAGGTAAACGCAGTGAGGAATAGCAGTGAGTTGTCTCCCCTTATAACTCTCCCCAAACATACACGTACACGCAGTGAGGAATAGCAGTGATTTGTCTCCCCTTATAACTCTCCCCAAACAACAAAATACAACCCTTTGGTTCACCTCTGTTATTATTGTTGTTTCGCTACATCAGTATGTATTAAACCATTGCAAACTCTTTCTCTGTTAAAGTGTGTTTTGGAAGCAATACTAATTGCTATAACAATGATATATACAAAAGAGTGCAAATAGCAAGACCAGATTAACAAGAGCACAGAGTAGTGATAAGGCTCTCAAATGTTGCTAATTTACAGGTCACTGCTTTCTCCAATTAATACAGCAGCATGACGGAATTACGAAATCATCCGACAAATCTTGTCTTTATATTTTGTTTAAGTATCTGGAAGTGCAAGTTGGAGTTCACCCACTAGGCCGAGTAGGATTGCCGACGGACTGTGCTCAGGCTATAGCATTCTTGGCGTCCGACGCCGCCAGTTTTATTACTGGGAAGATTCTCTATGTTGATGGCGGCCGAAATTGTGTTACTGCAAGCGTTACGAAATAACCGTGTGGTGTTTCCGTGTAGATGCCGTGTATACATGTATGCTACCGTGTAACCGTGTAGACAATGTTGTCATATAAACGTGTAGACGATGTTATCGTGTAACCGTGTAGAAGCTGTTGCCGTATAACATGTTAAAACCTGTGATTGAATATGTTCTAAATAATTACATTAGAATTAAAGTACAACCCCAAATTATATAGACTAAGTTTTATTTTTATGTCGACTATTTAAAAAATATGGAGAGCTATTGTATTCGCCCGGTGTCGTCTTTGGCGTCGGTGTTGAATTTAAGGTTGTTTTGTAAGTGCAATTAATTCAGCAATTACTGGTCATACATGTGTGCAACTTTAATATGCTTTTAGTTACTACCACTGATAGAAATATGCTCCATAACTCTATATTAAAATTTTAGAAAAGTGATGGCCCTTTTCCGTTCTAGATATTTTCATGAAAAAAAGCGTATTGGTCCATGAATTTCATTTTCAATGCTTGCTCGTCATAATTTTTAGCTCGACTATTCGAAGAATAAGAGAGCTTATGTAATCACCCCGGCGTCGGCGTCGGCGTCGGCGTCCCACATCAAGGTTTGCGTGTAAGCTGTGTTTACAAGTCTATATCTCTTACATTTCTTATCCTACCACAACCAAATTTGTTCATGGGCTTCCTTGTAGCATTATCTTAAGGGTTGCATAAGCAATTTTGTTTCCTGTAACCCATGGGCTCCCATGAAACGCAAATTATGATAGCCCAAAAAATGTGTCCCAATATACATCACATTTTGCGTGTAAGCTGTGTTTACAAGTCTATATCTCTTACAATTCTTACCCTAGCACAACCAAATTTGGTCATTAGCTTCCTTATAGCATTATCGTAAGGGCTGCTTAAGTAATTTTGGTTCCTGTAACCCCTGGGCTCCCATGGAACCCAAATTCTGATAGCCCTTAAAATATGTCTGTTTCACATCAAATTTTGTGTGTAAGCTGTGTTTACAGGTCTATATCTCTTAAATTTTTTGTCCTAGCTGAACTAAATTTTGGAATTGGTTTCCTTATAGTATGTTGTAAAGGGTTGGATAAGTAATTTTGTCTTCTGCAAATTCTGGGCTCCCATGGAACCAAAATTGTGATGGCCCATAAAATGTGCAATAAATGCAGAATCCACTCTCCTCCACACCTTTTTTTTTTTTTTTTTTTTTTTTTTTTTTTACATATTTCTGTGTTGTTTTAGTCAATTCTTACAAATATATGTTGCAACCCTCCCCGCCCCCACCACTTCTCTCACCCCATCACCTCCCCCACAACCTACCCCGCCCGAGACTTGAAACTTTTTTTTTTTTTTTTTACATATTTCTGTGTTGTTTTAGTCAATTCTTACAAATATATGTTGCAACCCTCCCCGTCAACCACCGCCTCTCCCCCACCCCCTCCTCTCTCACCCCATCACCCCACCCACCATGCCCCACACTTGAATATATATTTTTTTTTAAATATTTCTGTGTTGTTTTAGTCAATTCTTACACATATATGTTGCACCCCCCCCCCCCCCCCCCCCGCCCCCCCCCCCCCCTCCACCCACCCACCCACACCCCGCCCCAGACTTGAAACTTTTTTTTTTTTTTTTACATATTTCTGTATTGCTTTTGTCAGTTCTTACACATATATGTTGCAACCCTCCCCATCCCCACCACCCCATCCACAACGCCTCTCACCCCATCACCTCCCCCCCCACCCCACCCCGCCCCAGACTTGAAACTTTTTTTTTTTTTACATATTTCTGTGAGCTTTTGTCAATTCTTACACAAATATGTTGCAACCCTCCCCGTCAACCCCCACCCCCAACCCCCGCCTCTCACCCCATCACCACACCCACCACGCCCCACACTTTTTTTTTAAATATTTCTGTGTTGTTTTAGTCAATTCTTACACATATATGTTGCAACCCTCCCTGCCCCCACCATCCCACCATCCCACCCTCAACCCATCCCCCCCCCCCGCATTTTTTTTTTTTTTACATATTTCTGTGTAGTTTTGGTCAATTCTTACACATAGTTATGTTGTGCTCCCAACCCCACCCCACATTGTTGTAGCCTTGTTTTCTGATGGTATATACTAGCTATAAATTTATTATTCTCCGAAAAATCGAATAGTCGAGCTGCGCTGTTCTCCGACAGCTCTTGTATGATAGTATAACTTCTATAAAGCTTGGAATATGTCTTCAGAAACACCTAGGGTACTTGCTGCTTTTCTAATGCGTTTCTAATGCGTAAAGTTATTCTATATCTTTATCATTACAGACTTGAAATCCCTTCGCATAACATATCAACCTTTCTTCTGTATGTTAGGAAAGTGCACATACCGGCCAGAAACATTACGCATAGAGCTCCAAATTGGAGCTTATTTCGCGGGGAGCTCTATGAGTATTCGCACAGAGCTCCCACATGACTGGAGTGTCTCTATGCGTAGGTTATGTACTGGAAATATGCAAATCACAATCTAAATGTTTTTTTTATATTTAACAGGGACAGTACAGTATTTGGTTTAATCAGTTTGTTTATACGTGTACTTCGATGAGTTCATTATACCCGATTCAGCATGGATGTTGTTTTTATCATACTTTCAAATGGCTCGCATGTAAAAATCGTCTACCTCGATATAGAGTGTATAGAAAGGTATTTACTGTCATAAAAGTCTTTTAAAAACAATTCTTTGGAAAATTTAGATTTGAAAAATGGGAATTTAATCTTTCTGCCATTTTATGCATATGTGACTGAATTTTATCATGCACATGGAACAGTGCACTATTTTCTGTGCCGTTGCCTTCCGGCTAACACAATGTCAAGAGTTTGAACATACAGTAGCATCTACAAACGAGGCGGGATCTTGAAGAACGACCGGATTGGCCGAGTTTTCACGATTGCCTCCTACAGTTTCGATGACGTCACTGTGGAAACACCCATGCACAACATTAGTAATTAGCGACACCAACATGCAAGAAAAAGAGTCAATCATAGCTACCCAGATCATACAGAGAATTCCAATCCACGTTGGCGACACCAACATGCGAGAAAAATAGTCAATCATAGCTACCCGGATCATATAGGGAATTCCAATCCACGTTATAACTGTTTTAATCGGAACCTCGGCAGAGCCTCGGTCCGATAAAAACAATTATATATCGTTTAGAATTTTTTTATCTTTGTCGGATACCCATGAAAGATTCTTATATTCTGATAGGTATTCTATTTGTGAGAAAAACAGAAAATCATCATTATCAAACGCAGTTACTGTATTATTGACACGAATACATATTGAACGAGTGTTTTGTATCTGGTTACAGCTCTTATGTAAAAAGGAGTTTCTATATTATTTCAATGAGCCAATTTAATACTATTTACTAACTGAATGCTGTTTAACGGCTCATCAAAACAGTATATGTTATTTAGAGCCGCACCAGATAGAGTGGAAGGATATACATTAATCCACGAAGAGAGCCGCACCAGAGAGAGTGGAAGGATACACAATAATCCACGATGAGAGCCGCACCAGATACAGTGGAAGGATACATATTAATCCACAGAGAGTGCCGCACCAGTTACAGTGGAAGGATACATATTAATCCACAGAGAGAGCCGCACCAGAGAGAGTGGAAGGATACACATCAATACACGGAGAGAGCCGCACCAGATACAGTGGAAAGATACACATCAATCCACGGAGAGAGCCGCACCAGATACAGTGGTAGGATACACATTAATCCACAGTGAGAGCCGCACCAGATACAGCGGAAGGATACACATCAATCCACAGAGAGAGCCGCACCAGATACAGCGGAAGGATACACATCAATCCACAGAGAAAGCCGCACCAGATACAGCGGAAGGATACACATTAATCCACAGTGATAGCCGCACCAGATACAGCGGAAGGATGCACATCAATCCACAGAGGGAGCCGCACCAGATACAGCGGAAGGATACACATCAATGCACAGAGAGAGCCGCACCAGATACAGCGGAAGGATACACATTAATCCACAATGATAGCCGCACCAGATACAGTGGAAGGATACACAACAATCCACAGTGATAGCCGCACCAGATACAGTGGAAGGATACACATTAATCCACAGTGAGAGCCGCACCAGATACAGCGGAAGGATACACATTAATCCACAGTGAGAGCCGCACCAGATACAGTGGAAGGATACACATTAATACAGGGAGAGAGCCGCACCAGATACAGTGGAAGGATACACATTAATCCACAGTGAGAGCCGCACCAGATACAGCGGAAGGATACACATTAATCCACAGTGAGAGCCGCACCAGATACAGTGGAAGGATACACATTAATCCACAGTGAGAGCCGCACCAGATACAGTGGAAGGATACACATTAATCCACAGTGAGAGCCGCACCAGATACAGCGGAAGGATACACATTAATCTACAGTGAGAGCCGCACCAGATACAGCGGAAGGATACACATTAATCCACAGTGAGAGCCGCACCAGATACAGCGGAAGGTTACACATTAATCCACGGAGAGAGCCGCACCAGATACAGCGGAAGGATGCACATTAATCCACAGTGATAGCCGCACCAGATACAGCGGAAGGATGCACATTAATCCACAGTGATAGCCGCACCAGATACAGCGGAAGGATGCACATTAATCCACAGTAAGAGCCGCACCAGATACAGTGGAAGGATACACATTAATACTAGGAGAGAGCCGCACCAGATACAGCGGAAGGATGCACATTAATCCACAGTGATAGCCGCACCAGATACAGCGGAAGGAATCATTATTCCGGGATTATGTCCTACTCTTACTAATGACAAGATTAGTTTACTTGCTCGGAAGATAAACTCCAATACATGGGGCCGCCCGGTTTAGAGACCCAATCCAATGGACGAGGCCATGGGAAAGCGTCTTGACCAAGAACACACAGTAATATTCGAATTAGTAATATTGAACTCAACCACCTGGTAGTGCATGGATTTTGACAAACATAACCAATAAGCATTGCACGTGTAAATACAACAATTACATACCCCTTTCTATTATATCTAACTAGTACATGTGTTGTTCAGTCATAAAGAAAACAATTTATACACATTTGTTTTATTTTTTTTTATTTCTCTCATCATGGTTTATTTTACGGGTTGAGGTTTCGAACCCATGTTCACGATGACACCTATGTGATAGGTTACAAGTTCTTGCCGTAACCACTAGGCCACGGACACGTCTTCTAATCCTTCTCATGTTCACACCTTTATGCAAGTATAATATGAAGGGTTGCTACTCTAATGCTGTAAGGGAAGCAACTCAAAAACGTTTTACTTACGTTTGACTATAAATCCGAATAAAACCACCACAGTGCATATCAGTTCGGGAGGCGATCTGGTGGTATTATGGCTGTCAATCCAAATCCGAATAAAACCACCACAATGTATATCAGTTCTTGAGGTGATCTGGAGGTATTATGGCTGTCAATTCAAATCCGAATAAAACCACCACAGTGTATATCAGTTCTTGAGTCGATCTGGTGGTATTATGGCTGTCAATCCAAATCCGAATGAAAACACAACAGTGTATATCAGTTCTTGAGTCGATCTGGTGGTTTATGGCTTTCATTCAAAATCCGAATAAAACACCACTATGTATATCAGGTTTCGAGGCGATCTTGATGTATTATGGCTGTCATTCCAAATCCGAATAAAACCACTACAGTGTATATCAGTTCTTGAGGTGATCTGAAGGTATTATGGCTGTCATTCCAAATCCGAATAAAACCACCACAATGTCTATCAGTTCTCGAGGCGATCTGGAGGTATTATGGCTGTCAATCCAAATCCGAATAAAACCACCACAGTGTATATCAGTTCTTGAGGCGATCTGGAGGTATTATGGCTGTCAATCCAAATTCGAATACAACTACCACTATGTATATCAGTTCTTGAGGTGATCTGGAGGTATAATGGATGTCATTCCAAATCCGAATAAAACCACCGCAGTGTATATCAGTTCTTGAGGTGATCTGGTGGTATTAAGGCTGTCAATCCAAATCCGAATAAAACCACCACTATGTATATCAGTTCTTGAGGCGATCTGGATGTATTATGGCTGTCATTCCAAATCCGAATAAAACCACCACAGTGTATATCAGTTATTGAGGTGATCTGGAGGTATTATGGCTGTCAATTCAAATCCGAATAAAACCACTAAAGTGTATATCAGTTCTTGAGTCGATCTGGCGGTATTATGGCTGTCAACCCAAATCCGAATAAAACCACCATAGTGTATATCAGTTCTTGAGTCTATCTGGTGGTATTATGGCTTTAATTCCAAATCCGAATAAAACCACCACAGTGTATATCAGTTATTGAGGTGATCTGGAGGTATTATGGCTGTTAATTCAAATCCGAATAAAACCACCACAGTGTATATCAGTTCTTGAGACGATCTAAAGGTATAATGGCTGTCAATTCAAATCCGAATAAAACCACTACAGTGTATATCAGTTCTTGAGGTGATCTGGAGGTATTATGGCTGTCATTCCAAATCCGAATAAAACCACCACAGTGTATATCAGTTCTTGAGTCGATCTGGTGGTATTATGACTGTCAATCCAAATCCGAATAAAACCACCACAGTGTATATCAGTTCTTGAGTCGATCTGGTGGTATTATGGCTTTCATTCCAAATCCGAATAAAACCACCACAGTTTATATCAGTTCTTGAGGCGATCTGGAGGTATTATCAGAGATCAGCAGAGCTTATGCCGTGGTGCGGCGTCCGTCGTCCGTCCGTCCGTCCGTAAACTTTTAATTGTAGCGACTACTTCTCTGAAACTACTGGATGGATATTCATGAAACTTTACAGAAATGTTGCCCATGAAGTCTAGTTGATCCTAGCAAAAATTCATGTTGATGTGAAATCCAAGTAGACCGCCAAAGCTAAAAATAGATTTTTAGCTCAACTGATCAGAGATCAGCAGAGCTTATGCCGTGGTGCGGCGTCCGTCGTCCGTGTGTCTGTCCGTCCGTAAACTTTTTTTTGTAGCGACTACTCCTCTGAAACTACTGAATGGATATTCATGAAACTTTACAGAAATGTTGCCCATGAAGTCTAGTTGATCCTAGCAAAAATTCATGTTGATGTGAAATCCAAGATGGCCGCCAAATCTGAAAATAGGTTTTTAAAAAACAAGTTTGTAGAGACTACTTCTTAAAAACTATAAGTGATATTGATATGGGACCTTTTCTAAAATGATCAGCATGACATGATGTTGGACCTTGTCGAAAATCGTTTTGATTCGACGTTAAACATGGCTGCCAGCGGCCATCTTTGTTTACATAGAGTTATATAGTAAAAACTTGTAGCGACTAATCCTCTGAAACTACTTGACGGATTTTCATGAAACTTCACAGAAATGTTGCTCTTGATGTCTTATTGATCCTAGCAAAATTTCAGGTCGGCCGGAAATTAAAGATGGCCGCCACGGCTAAAAATAATTTTTCAAAAAACAAGTTTGTAGCGACTACTTCCTGAAATCAAAATCAATCAGTAGAGCTTCAAGGTCATTGACCTCTTGTTAAAATACAAGTTTGTAGCGACTACTTCTTCAAAACTATAAGTGATATTGATATGGGACTTTTTCTAAAATGATCAGCATGACATGATGTTGGTCCTTGTCAAAAATTGTTTTGATTCAACGTTATACATGGCTGCCAGCGGCGATCTTTGTTTACATAGAGTTATATAGTAAAAACTTGTAGCGACTACTTCTTTGAAACTACTTGGCGGATTTCATGAAACTTTACAGGAATATTGCTCTTAATGTCTAATTGATCCTAGCAAAATTTCAGATTGGCCAGAAATTCAAGATGGCCGCCACAGCTAAAAATATATTTTTAAAAAAATAAGTTTGTAGCGACCACGTCTTGAAAACTATAAGTGATATTGATATGGGACTTTTTCTAAAATGATCAGCATGACATGATGTTGGTCCTTGTCAAAAATCGTTTTGATTCGACGTTAAATATGGCTGTCAGTGGCCATCTTTGTTTACATAGAGTTATATAATGAAAACTTGTAGCGACTACTTCTCTGAAACTACTTGACGGATTTTCATGAAACTTCACAGGAATGTTGCTCCTGATGTCTAATTGATCCTAGCAAAATTTCAGATCGGCCGGAAATTAAAGATGGCCGCCACGGCTAAAAATAGTTTTTTGAAAAACAAGTTTGTAGCGACTACTTCCTGAAATCAAAATCAATCAGTAGAGCTTCAAGGTCATTGACCTCTTGTTAAAATACAAGTTTGTAGCGACTACTTCTTGAAAACTTTAATTGATATTGATATGGGACTTTTTCTAAAATGATCAGCATGACATGATGTTGGTCTTTGTCAAAAATCGTTTTGTTTCGACGTTAAACATGGCTGCCAGCGGCCATCTTTTTTTACATAGAGTTATATAGTAAAAACTTGTAGCGACTACTCCTCTGAAACTACGTGGCAGATTTTCATGAAACTGTACAGGAATATTGCTCTTGATGTCCAATTGATCCTAGCAAAATTTCAGATCGGCCAGAAATTCAAGATGGCCACCACAGCTAAAAATAGATTTTTAAAAAATAAATTTTTACTTCTTGAAAACTAGAAGTGATATTGATATGGGACTTTTCCTAAAATGATCAGCATGACATGATGTTGATCTGAGTCGACATGATGTTGATCTGAGTCGAACATTATTTGGATTATTTGGATTCGACGTTAAACATGGCTGCCAGTGGCCATCCTTGTTTACATAGAGTTATATAGTAAAAACGTGTAGCGACTACTCCTCTGAAACTACTTGACGGATGTTCATGAAACTTCACAGGAACGTTACTCTTGATGTCTAGTTGATCCTAGCAACATTTCGGACTGGCCGGAAATTCAAAATGTCCATCACGGCTAAAAATAGATTTAAAATAAATAAATTTGTAGCGACTACTTCTTGAAAATTGTAAGTGATATTGATATGGGACATTTTCTAAAATGATCAGCATGACATGATGTTGATCCTTGTCGAAATTTATTTCGATGCAACTTTAAACATAGCCGCTAGCGGCCATCTTTGTTTACATATATTTATATAGTAAACACTTGTAGCGACTAATCCTCTGAAACTACTTGACACATGTTTATGAAACTTCACAGGAATGTTGCTCTTGATGTCTAATTGATCCCAGATTTTTTTTAGGTCGGCCGCAAATTCAAGATGGCCGCCAGTGCTAAAAACAAATTTTTAAAAAAAAAGTTTGTAGCAACCACTTCTTGAAAACTGTAAGTGATATTGATATGGGACTTTTTCTGAAATGATCAGCATGACAAAATGTTGATCCTTGTCGAAAATTATTTTGATTCGACATTAAACATTGCTGCCAGTGACCATCTTTGTTTACCTAGAGTTATATAGTAAAAACTTCAACTTGTAGCGACTACTTCTCTGAAACTACATTTTTTATGAAACTTCACAGGAATGCTGATCACCTAGCTAACACAATCTACCAGTAGAGCTTCAAGGTCATTGACCTCTTGTTTAAAATACACGTCTACGAACAGAAAGACAATTTTTGGTATGTGTCGTCCTCCGTCTAGGGTGCATCTATAAACGTCCGTATGTTAAAAAAGCACCCAAAGACGTCAAATAAATGAGACTATGCATGTTCGGGCTTATTCTAAAATAGTCCCATTTATTTGACGTGTGACTGGCGTCCTTTTTTATATATAGACGTTTATAGAAGCAACTCTATATCATATATATCAAAAATTGTCTTGCCGTTCGTCCAGATATGTGTATTTTATGCACTACAGCTTATTCCCTCACACACTGGTTTTCTTACTCAAGCTTGTGTACAATAACGTACTTGTAAACAACTTGATGACAATGACCCCATTTGCAGAGCAAGTACATATGACCTTAGTTGCTACTCGCTACTACTACTATAAGTGAACTGTATATAGTAAATTCCATTCTGGATGAGTGCACACGCCAGGATATATGTTTCAAGTTGTAACAGCTAAGCTCATCTAATACTAGTGATGTACTGATTGTAACCGATCATCGGTTATTTAGGCATCCAATACTGATGATCGATTATGAAAGCCTATTTAAATGTAAAAATTCACTTTAATTAATGTTCAAAATAGAAATAAACATAAGTATCCAGGAGACACTTGTGAGAATGAGCATATATACACAAATGAACACATTTCAACATGCTTCAAACGGCCGAAAGTTGAGGTAATTTCTAGCCCGCGTGTATCATAGCCTTGTGCTAGAGCATCCGCCTGTCACATATGAGGTTATAACGTCAATCCCTGGCCAAGGACTCCACAACCGCGTGAAACTATAAACACTTAATACAAATAGTACTAGTATCTCCTTACTGGCATGGGTGTCATTAACATTTTAAGTACATGTAATGGCCCATAGAGTAGAGTATCCAGGTATTTGATGTATTCTTGTATAAAAGACTGGTAAATGTATTCATAGTAACTAAGTAACCGAGGAGGCCGGTCAAAGTTGCAGGAGGAAATCAGCGCGTACATATACCACCTTTTATGACACCCTCGAAGTGAGACTCCTTTGCTCAATTTTCAACATATATATAAAAGTACACAAAGTTCTAATAAATACTGATAAAGGTGATCCTTTGAGAGCAACAAACAAAATTCAGAGAATAAAGTAGCAGACTCGGTTTTATTGAGTCTGTTCATGAGAAGTAATGAAAGAAGCAACACTTCTCAGGCCCCCTAGCACCGGCTTAAGCGGTATTCTACTTTAAAGCCACCTATATTGGGCTCGTTGGTCCCAAAGGACCAGTAAAAAATAACACTACTGATTCGTAGCACGGGGAGACTTTTTACAGCCCCCACACTGCACTAAACGAAGGATAGTGTGTATGTTAATATATACTGATAAAGGTGATCCTTTGAGAGCAACAAACAAAATTCCGAGAATAAAGTAGCAGACTCGGTTTTATTGAGTCTGTTCATGAGAAGTAATGAAAGAAGCAACACTTCTCACGCCCCCTAGCACCGGCTTAAGCGGTATTCTACTTTAAAGCCACCTATATTGGGCTCGTTGGTCCCAAAGGCAAGGCGTGGGTATATTTTGACTGGGTGGTAGTGATGGGCAATCGGTTGAAATTAAATTATTTACAATCGATCGGTTACCACTATCCGATCAGTCATTGGTTGGTTGATAATCCTATGAACTACATGTACATAAACGTTTGCATTTTATCCAGAGTTTCAGGCCTAGAACATAGAATAATTTGTTTCAGCATGATTTTATTCTCTCCTATCTTGTTTATTATGCCGTATTATTTTATTTTAATCAGTGAAATAATTGTAATTGATATAAATGTGTTTTATGTGCATTTTCTCATGCATATTTCATTTCCTAAACTGTTGTTATTTTGATTTTCAATATTAATTAAAAATGAATTTTTAGCTTGAATATTCAAAGAATAAGAAAGTTTATGTAATCTCCCTAAAAGCAACTCTCAACCATATACATGATTGTGTGTTTACATATCGCCCAAGTGTGCGAAACTATGGCGCCAGCTAGGCTTGACTATTGGGGATACACCACAAAATGGGGAAGCATGAAAAATGACAAACGCTTGCCATAAACATGGTAATATATTATAATAATTTATGTATATTAATATAGTTTATTAGTATATATACTGAAGCGAAAAAGAAGCGCAACTCGGGAATTTCCGCTATATATTGTATGTACAATATGCTGCTGTTAATTTAATGGTACATGTACATGGCCACATAAGACCTTTCCTTTCGGAAAAAAGACAAGCAGCACATTACTCAGCAAATAGTATTCATTCGAAGTTTCATTATTGACAGAGTATGCGTTTGGTTCAAGCATGTGTGAAAACTTAGGATGCACAATTTTGCAAACTAACTACGTTAAATACAGTACTAAAATGGCTCACTTTTTCAGAGGAACTTCAACATTTATGAATTTCTTGTTACAAAGTGTACTGTGATTAAAACATCTACAACATCACAGTTGTGTCCTTTCTCTAACTAACTACAACTTTTATTTTACAAAACATCTTGGGATTTCTTTGGAATATTATGTGGAATTCAGTGTGCAGTAGCTATATACAATATATAGTGGAAATTCCTGAACTTCTTTTTCGCTTCAGCATATATCATATAAAACTATCCTACTACCTAGAGTTTTAAAACTGTTTTTTTTATTTAATTTAACATTCATTATCTGTGATGATCTTTTTTAAAGGGACGCACGGCAATCTTTAAGTATTTATCATTGAATATCAGACATTAAACTGCATCGACTGGATTGTAATTTTCAGTTTAAAACTTATTTTTAAAAAAAAACAAAAAAACATTTGTCACGTTTATGCATGTATGCAAGTTACATGTAGAAGGATAACATGATGCCTCAAATACAAACAAAATCAAGGTTTCTGTTCATCCCTTTGTTTTGGGCCGGACTAAAAATCTGTTTGTTTCCTATTTCATGTAAACAAACAAAAACAGGTTAGGTACAGCGGGTGAAATTAACACTAGCCCGAAGGTGAAAAACTAGTAAATATTAATTTGGGCTAGTAAAAATCTCGGAATTTTATATACCGTATAATCCCTAATAAACGCCCCTGGAAGCGTAACATTTTTGAAAAGCGGGGCGTTTATCTGAGACCAAAAATACATAATTTGACTTTTAAATCAGACATTATTTAATGATTTTCTTTACCAAGAAAACCAAAGTCCGCATGTCAATCAATCAATTAATGCGTCGGATTTTAAGTTTTCTAGTGATTTTGTGTGTTCCAATGTGAATGAAACAGTTTAACCTGCATCTTTTGGTAAGTTTTAAAAACACATTTCTGAAAAAATGGTGGGGGAGCGTTAATAGGCGAGTGGCATTTATTAGAGATTATACGGGCTTATGAAAATTGTAATAGTTATCCTAATTTCTTTGACTGGTAGGTACATGTATGCAGGAAAATATTTAACTTTTTTTTGTATAGAGTAAAAACTTCAGGTGTAGGGGGGAAAAACAGGGTCGGTAGGGAAATGGGAAACAAACCATTTGCGTTTAGGCTTAGACTGTGACATAACCTATAGGTTCAAAACCTGGCAACAATGAGTTGGATGCTATCCAATGATACCCCTGCTTCCAGCAGATAATACTACATACATTGTTTAAAGTTCTGCATTAATTGCGACTAAAAACAGGTATGTGGGGAAACCAGGGAGCTTGAACAATTGTTTGATTATTAACTGTCCATTAAATAGTTATTATTATTAGCTCTACTGATCAGAGATCAGCAGAGCTTATGCCGTGGTGCGGTGTCCGTCGTCCGTCCGTAAACATTTTTTGTAGCGACTACTCCTCTCAAACTACTGAATGAATTTTCATGAAATTTTACAGAAATGTCTGCGAAGTCTCACCAGCGCTTTCTTGTAACTTCATTCTTCTTTCTGATGACAACACAAGTCCAAGATGATTCAGTCTACTCTGGCCCTGAAATTGTGTATGCTCATATGATATTTCTTATAAATGTGTTTATTTTATATAGGAAGTACGAATTAGGCCAGCAAGAAGCAGATAGTAATTTACTAAATTGAAACTATATTAAAGTCCCTATTCTGGCAATCAACAGGCAATTTTACAACAGATGTACACAATTTATTAACGGCTTTATCCAGCCAGACCAAAACATAAAACTGTAGTGTCGAATTAAGCGTTACCAACTCCAAATTCATTTTGTGCATATGCAATTGCAGATTTTTAAGTACCTGTGAGTACACCTATACTTTTAATCGGTAAATATACATTATCACCTGAATAAAGTTTGGATCAACGGTTATGTAGTGTATCTGCTGTTATATGGCAGGTTAGTGCCTTTAATGTATATCATACGACTGCTGAGTGTAACTTGTCATTTTAATCAAGCTTTGTCAAGAATATTTTATTGAATTATTAGATTGCTTGAATCACTACATGTATTATTTTACACCAAAAGCATGTATGATTCTACAGCACATTACTGGTACATGTACATGTATATGCAAGAAGAAGAATTTGACATGTTTGAAGGAACAAATTACAAAAATAACTTAATTTAAAAGCCATTAAGAGCCATTTTGTACACTTTAAATGAACACATATCCATTGTATTCAACAAGGTAGAGAAAGTTTGTTTAAACATCTTGATTAGAGTTTATTTAATGTAATCACTTAAAGGGACACATGACAAACTTTGATGTGTGGCATCCTGTTAGTTTTCAACTTAACTTGCATTTTGTGTTTTTATATTACTAACTAATGATTATATTGCACCAATAATATATTGAAACTTTATATGGCAGAATAAAGAAGAACAATAGAACCCATTATTTTATCTCTATGCAAGAAGGTTTAAAATCAAAAATATTGTGGATTAATGAATAAGGTGACTCACTGATGAAAACTTACAGATGGGTGTCCCTTTAAGCAGAATAAAATTAAAAAAAGTATATCATACACAATACTTACTTACCTTGCCAGGTGATCACCTCTATAACTCTTCTTTGTGTCATTTTAGGTGTGTTTTTTTCTGAACAGAACTGAATTTAAATCAAACAGTAATAATAAAACAATATAACAATGATCAAACAAAACATCAGCATCTTCTTTTAAAGGTAGTACATCAGGATTGTTGATTTAACTGTTCAAATTAATACTTTATTTGTGTAACCTAAATAAATTACACTATAGTTACAGGACAAGGTTATTGGTAGCTATTTTAAACTTGGCATGCTGCTCCAATGACCAATGCATTGCACTGGAAAACTTGGTTGTATTACTTTATCATTATTAATTATTGTGCTTTATTTAAAGGAACTTTATAGTAAATTGTTAATAGTTTGTCTCTCTATCTTTGAATAATCATTTTACTTTTTCAGTTGGTAATTGCATAGCTATTTACGTGTTAAAACAACAACAATTTGTTGCTTTTTCAAACACAAACTCGAAACCTGATATTCCTCCTTTAATTAGCTACCTTAACGTAAGAAATGTGCTTAAGTATCTTTAAAAAGAAGTAAAATGTTTAAACTAAACTTTACAGGATATATAAACATAAGAGGGAGATAATAAAACATAGAAAAAATAGAAATATGTTTCAGATTGATTCATACAATGTCACAGTCCCAAAACTAAATAGTCACAATAATTTTGAAATAACGGTAAATGTTTTGTAAAACTAACTTCTTTCTCTTTTCTTTTTCGCGAACATTGTTGAAAGGAGATGTTAAGACTGGGAGCGCACTGCTTACAATAACTTGACTAAAACACAACATGCAAAAAGACTAGGTCTGCAACGATATACACTATACTCATGATACAATAGATGCTGCAATAATTAGTTTTTTCATTAAATTAATACTTTTTTCCAGAAAAATAAATTTAAAAAAGACACAAAAAGACATAAGCTATATATATACAGCTATATAGCTAATATAACTAATGTTAAAATGATATTGTACATGTTACAAACCCCATGATATGACGCATGTCTAGTCCAAGAGAGAATCATGTTAAATGTGTATCACGATTAATCGTTGCACTCCTGTAAGGGATGATGTATGCCATCTGAGAGCACTTTTTAAATTCCTATTTAGTTTAAGGTTTTAATTTTATTGTTTGAATTATACAGTTGGCAAAATGAAAACCAAAAGATTGAATTTTTAAAAGATCTGTCGATAATGTGTTCAGATGCTTCTCTTATCAGCTGACATGCGACATAAGTATTATCTACTTATTAACTGGGAAAAAAAGTATCTTGTATGCACTTAACCAAACACACTGCAAAATAACAAATATTGTCTTTAAACATATTTTTTTTTCTTACCCTATCACCTAAACCTCCTTTGGTTACAATAGTACTTGTAAGTCTGTGGTATGCAGAGAGGTTGTGAAACTTGTGTTTCAGTAGGATGCTGTAACATGAAGCCAAAGTCGATATCAACTGAGTGGTAATTTTTCCACTGGCAGGAACGGCAACACAACATCACTTACAGTAATAGGGGAACCCTGTAACATAGCAAATACTTATTCTTATTATTAAAGGGACACATGGCAATCTTGATTGTTTAAAAACTTGCAGCGTCCCGTTAGTTTTTCTACATAAATTGCATTTATTCAATCATTAATGTTTTTCTACATAAATTGCATTTATTCAATCAGTAATATTAATTATAAGAACTGCATAAAGCAGATTGTTTTTTTGCATATTTATACTAACTGTTGATTACTTTTCACCAATAATATATTCAAATATGTGGTAGAATAACAAAGAATAGTGCAAATCTCAAAATTGTATTTAAATATGTGCAAGCAAAATTAAGAACTATTATTTTTTAAACATATACATATATTTTTTTCACAAAAAAGCAGATAGGTGTTAGTGATCAGCAACATTAAATAAACTTTCTTTTGTCTTGCATAGGTCTCAAACATGTACATTGAATTGAATTAATAATTTAAAAACATATAAAGTTAAACTATCTAACTCTGACCTTCACAAAATAGTTTTAAATTAAATTTATACTTTCTTTTGGTCTTATATATATATATGTTTTGCAGGGTAATGACTAGTGATGTAACGATAAATCGATTGTAACCGATCATCAGTTAGTTATGCATCCGATTATGATGATCGATTATGAAAGTCTATAATCGATCATCGGTAAAATGTAAAAAAACGTCTTAATTACGTTTAAAATAGAAATAATCATGATTATTCAGGAGACAACAGTTAGACAATTATTGATACACTTTTGAAAATGAGCATATACACAAATACACACATTTATAGCAGTTATAATTATATACTGATTAAAATAACAATCTCATAAGAAACAAGACAGGAAAGAACACATAATCAGAAATTATTCAAGGTTCAATGTCCCAAACTCTGATTAACATACACATTCAATTCTCAAAACAGACCGAGTTTATACTAAATAAGATGAAGACTCCATGATTGTAATAGTCACTGAAATCAAGAATGACTAAATTCTAGACGTGAAATTATGTCTGTGATGGACAGTTGTTCAAGCTCCCTGGTCCCCCCACATACAAGTCGCAATTAACGTGTCGCCAGTTGTCAATCATTTATCCTCAAATCAAACCAATACTATACCTCCGACAAACAATAGCATGTGCAACAGTATAATAAAGCATGTGTAACTGCATTATAATATAACCTATTGTCAGTATACTCCGACATCAACAATAGGGCAGATATATCTAAGTACTGGCAACATGTTAATTAATGCAGTTTAAACAATGTATGTAGTATTATCTGCTTGAAGCAGGGGTATCATTGGATAGCATCCAACTCATTGTTGCCAGGTTTTGAACCTAGATGTCTGTTCAAGGGATGAACAGAAATCGTGATTATTTGTTTTTATAGATACTTCAAGATTGATATACATGTATGTTCCTTTAATTTATTTTAAACAATGTTTACCTCTCACTCATTTCATGGATGATATCTTGGAGAAGGTTCCCTGCATTGTCCACCAGATCTGTGATCCCCCTGTATTTGAAGAGAACCGAAGCAAACATTGTTGTGTGGGAAGTCAGTGTTGCTGACTGACTCCTTAAATCAGATAACATTGAAAACTTGGTAGCCTGGTTCTTGCTTTGTGAGACCAACAACAAATTGTTATATGTTTCAGTTATTTTTTCCATGCATGGATCCGAGACACCATCATCTTTTACTGCCTTTTTCATGGCATACCCGTGTTCCAGCATGCATTCCAAATTACCGCTCATTGGTGAACTCACTGGTTTACTAATTACAGTTGAAATACCTGGTGTAGATGTACTTACAGTGGTACTGGAAATGTCGGACAGTTTCAACTGCTTCCTGGATTTTTCTCTTATAACTGCAGTAACAGTGACATCAGATGATTTAGGAGTTGATGGCGAGAGTGCACCCCTTTTTAACGAAACACACCCAGATAGATATGATGCAGTCGAATTTTGTAGTTTACTTATAAATTCTTCTGTATTTATAACCTTCGAATGGCAGTTTCTGCAAAGCCGAGTTTCTATTTTTCAGTAGGCTTTCATATGCACTACCATTTTGTAGTAAACATCTAAGTTTGTTACAAAACCCTTCAGTTTGTAACTTACGACCTGTAAGCTTAAAGCTTCTATTGTCCTCTTGGAAACACGAAAAACAATCAATTTGTCGTCGCTTTTGAGACGTTGTTGCCAGGGTCGCCATTTTGATATCTCACTATGGTCATGTGACAAATTATCACGTGATCACGGACTACTTTCTGAGACGTTGACAGAGTCAGTAATGCCTCTGGGAGAGATTGATATGATGCTTGTTGCACGGGTTATTCTTTCTCTCTTTCCAACTTCTCTATCCTGCATTCATTTTCTTCAGTAATTTTTTCACTTCTCCCAACTCCGACCTTTCTTCTATTTTTGTGGCCGCTTGACATTTTGTTGCCGCTTGCGGTTTTGTACCATCTTCATTAAAACTACTTTCTATTTTTCTCAATTCTATTTTAATAGGTCGTAATCCTTGATCGTTTCATATTTGTAATTCGCAATTTGGCATAAGTGTGTTTTCAGCCCTTGATATAAAACATTCTTCAGTATATACTCCTGATCCGGCATTAATACCTTCAATTCAACTGCTTGAGCGAAAAAGTCTCTACTCTGCAAGCGTATGTTGAAATGCTTTCTTTCGGTTCCTGTTTACACGCGTAAAATTTCCTCAGTATTGATTCTCCTGTCTCTAGCATGGAATATTAGGAGTTAAATTTCTTCAACACATCTGCTTAAGTTGTTCCAGTCCCCAGTCTTCTTAAAATATTGGCTGCTTCCCCTTTACACGATCTTCTTATTCCATTTAGTATCTGTTCTTCTGTATATGTCCCTCGGTTATCAAACAATTTACTTCGTATCTCCATGTTAGATAGTTAACTTCGCCTTTACCGGTTTCTCCATAAAATACAGATATATTTGGTACATAATTTCCTTTCGGTTCTTTCTTACTTGTCTTGTCCATTTCTGATACATAATACTTCATGAAATGTTCCATATCTTCAGGAGTCTCAACCTTGGGTGGTTTTATCTTCAAGTGTCTCACAGTCTCTAACATCTTCAACTCATCCGTTATACGTCTCACTACACAGTTAATTTTACATAGCTCTGCATATGTAGTAGGACCCCTCTGGACCACTGTAGAACATCCTGAATTTTCTTAAAAATATTTTCTTTGTGAAACTTGATGTCTGTTGCGTGAAATATCCAGCAAAAAACACGGGGTTGACCAATTTGCTTTTTTTTAATATCAATAATTTGAAGAGCCTCTCTTAAATTTGTCCATTTCACTGACATTTTCTAATGTATCCCAGTATTAGATTCTCAGATCTGGGCTCAGAAACATTCAGGCATATCCAAACCCGTTAACCTGTATGAAATCATGAACTTGTCCCATTCTTGTCACCTGCAACAAAAAAAGAGAAAATATTTCCACATTTTAAGAAATAAACAAGAACCGAATAACACAGTTCCATTTTTTTAAGTGCAAGAATGTTCCTACCGTGACTGGCAAGGGAAATAACTGTTTAGTGAGACCTATATCTTCCTTTGATATACTCTGATTGAATGTTAATGTATATAACCACTTCCCTATTTCAGTTTAATCCCAACCTTCTATTTCCACTTTCAAACACTATAAAGTCTTATATCTTGTGAAGATACAGTTATACTGCTGAACGTAGACGTAGTCAGCCGAGTCTCAATCTGTCATTGGATGTTTCGCCCCTTATCTCGGTACACCCTCTAGATGGCGGGGCAGATAGTGGTGATCAGTCACTACCTCGTCTACGTTGGCTGCCAAGTTGGTTCACTGCGTCGTATCCAGAGCCAACTGGACACTCTCTCTGCAGCTTTCCCAAGAGCGTGGGCTGCGGTCTTCCGGACTCTTCCTTTAATGCCCACTGCTCCAATCATTCTCCACACTGACTGCGATGGAAAGCCTCTACACCCAATTTCTACTGGGAAGACCCACGTCTTCCAACCTCTGTCTCTGCATGTGTCAGACAAGTCTTGGTATTTTCCCTTCTTGAGCTCGTAAGCCTCGTCTGCTCTCTCCTCCCAGGAGACAGTAAGTTCCACCAGTATCACCAGCTTCGGGGACCTGGACCAAATAACTATGTCTGGCCGGAGGGTTATGTGGGTCACTTCCTCCTTGAACGTCAGCTTCTTCCCTAGGTCTACCAACATTTCCCAGCTCTTGGATTCCTGTAGAATGCTGGTACTCGTTGATATTGTTGACTTCTTCTACCCTTCTCTAACGAAGTTGATAAATTGGGGTCCTGTCCGATTCAGGGGTCTCTCCTTCTTCCTCGCTTTCTCCAGGATGTCCGCCACCTCACGTAGAACCTGGTCGTGACGCCATCTATACTTCCCTTGAGATAATCTCTTTGTGCTAAATTCGACTCAACAATTTTAAAACGTCTTGTCATTAAGTTCAATTTGAATACCAAATTGTCTTTCACAGAATTTCAACTCAAATATTAGTGTCTTTTCATTACATTCAACTCAAATATTAGTGTATTTTCACTAATTCAATTTCACTATACACTAATAAGTGTTTCTATCACAACTGAATGCTATAAAATCAAAATTATGATTCTATAAAATTACAATCGTCCATTTAATTCATGCTACTATATATTCACTTACTCAAATTCACATGTGTGTGCCTAATTGTATTAATTGTACCGTAATGCCAATTACAACACTACTTCACAATTGCTCTGACCATTAAATACATCATGCTCTATTGTATAAACACTTACTAAATAAATTCAATAATGTTCACTATTTCATTTTACCTCCTTGCACTAAGCTCAACTTTCAATTTCATTTATCTCCTTTCTGCGCTTAACTCAACTTCAATTTTTCATTTACCTCCTTTCTGCGCTTAACTCAATTTTCAATTTTCATTTACCTCCTTTCTGCGCTTAACTCAACTTCAATTTTTATTTTCCTCCTTTATGCGCATAACTCAACTTTCAATTTTTCATTTTCCTCCTTTCTGCGCTTAACTCAACTTTCAATTTTCATTTATCTCCTTTCTGCGCTTAACTCAACTTTCATTACGGTGTCACTTTCCATCAAACTAAAAATATATTTAATTTCAACTTTGAAATATTCTATGTCTAATTTCCATTTATTGCTACCAGTAAACTTTGAATTACAATTGCAAAGAAGTTTGGCAATTTTAATTACATGTAAATAGTTTGATCTAAAAAAATATTTTCTGAAATCAATTGAATTCTATCTGACAGATTGACAACACATATTTTATTGAGATATTAAAGGCAACTGTCACCGAAAGTATGAAATACATAGGGATGAAATTGTTTATTGAACTGCAGACTCATTTCTGAGAAAAGCTTGTTGCATCACAGAAGTTAGGGATTTGCTCTCCTGTAACATGAAGCCGTGGCTTAACGTTTTCTCTGACCATTGGCAAGTGCATTAAAAACATGTCTACGAACGGCAAGACGATTTTTGAAATGAACCGTCCTCCGACATGCATACATGTTTGACTTTAATGTGTGGACTTTCCGTAGAGATTCTCTGCCCTAGACATAAACTAGTACACTGATTTTATAAGTGTACAACTTACCTAAAATGATCATTTGTTATCCATTTCACACTAAAATGATAATCAAAAAAAAAGTATGATATGAAATACTATACAATTATGGACTTTTCAGCTGTTATACATGATGTGATATGCACCAAAAAAATCATTATTGACCGAGGCGATAGCCGAGGTCAATAATGATTTTTTGGTGCATATCAACATCATGTATAACAGCTGAAAAGTCCATAACTGTTTTATTATATAACCCTCAATTTACAATTATATAAAACAGGTCAATATCAAAAAAACAATTATATAAAACAGGTCAATATCAAAAAAACAGGTCAATATCAAAAAAACAGGTCAATATCGCTAGATATTTTTTCTAAAAAATTACTTTTTAGCCAATGAAAACGCGTCTATTTATAGGTTATATAATAAATTGGTTTAAATCTATTATCTAGGTAGTATGCATTGTTTGAACGGCAAAATACGGGTGTCAGTGCAGTGACGTCTTACAAGAAACGTTTACACACGGTCTGAAAATTGTCCACACGTTTTTTGGTCACGCAAGTCACATGATGCATATGTAAACGTCCTTTTGTAACAAACCCAGATGTCAAATAAATGAGACTAACCGATTGCATACTTTCATAGTTTGTCTTTGTTGTTTGTGTTTATTAACATATCACTTATTATGCGCCTATCGACGTTTTATCCCACTCAGGTGGCGGCTAGCATACACAGTCGGAATTAGACAAATGTACACATTGATCGCATAATTGTCATTCGAAGGTCTAAGGGTAAGAGTTTTTTTTGGCCTAAGTAATAAATCGGGCTACAGTTATTGCTAATTCAAAGCATATATTACCTTTTTTCAGGCATGTTAATAAGACCTCACATATTTACCCCAATATTTTATTTTTTTAAATTACACTCAAGTGATATGAAAACGCAACACGGGAATTTCCGCTATATATTGTATGTACAATATGCTGCTTTTAATCGAATGGTACATGGCTACGTAAGACCTTTCCTTTTGGAAAAAATACTAAAACAACAAATAATACAGCAAATAGTACTCCTTCAATGTTTCATTATTCACAGAGTATGCGTTTGGCTCAATCATGTGAGCAAACTTAAGATGCAACATTTTGCAAACTATTTACGTTAAATACAGTACTGAACTAGCTCAATTTTTCAAAGAGCTACTTCAACATTTATGGAGTTCTTGTTACAAAGTGTAGTGTGATTAAAACGTCTACAACATCACAGTTGTGTCCTTTCTCTAGTTAAATGCAACTTTCTTTTTAAAAAACATCTTGGGATTTCTTTGGAATATTATGTGCAATTAAGTGTGCAGTATATACAATATATAGCGGAAATTCCCGTGTTGCGTTTTCATATCACTTGAGTGTATTTATATAAAAAAAAATGGCCCAATAAAATTATGTTCCGGTTTCTGACCAACCCCGTTTTTAAGGGCTGATCTCAAACATTTTATGCCAAATCTAATTTCTATATCCTGTAATATATGATGATATCAACAAATATATGTTTGAAGTTAGTTTATCAGGTTACAAAATAATGAGTGAAGAAAAAGATAATTCTCCCTACTTATCTACCCTATTTGTTTGAGCAGGTAATGAGCCACATATATAATTTTATTTGGTATTAAAATATTTTGTCTAATTATAAGGTTTATATTCCCATCGCCATTCATTTTTCTTATGTAGTAGCCTCTTTTTTGGTGTATATATTTATAAATGAGAGCTCTATAAAGTTATATTGGCCTAATTATGCTTTGTTCCATACAGCACTGAATTCAACACCACTGATGGTGAAATACACATGGTAATAAAACTCTTTGATGCCATATAAGCTGGCTAAAAGTAGCTAAGTACTGCGAAATACCATAAATGCCATAAAACCCTTACTGGCCACTCAATCTAGAATATGCAGTGTCATAAAACTAACTGACTGTGTTACAGAAAGGTGATAACAGGATATGGCCAGGATCATAAAACCCTTCTTTCACTTGTTACCGAATACACAGTGTCATAAAATGACTTTGTTCTGGCTGTTTCCAACAATTTGGCCTAGATGTTCATGTACTATAATTATTAAAAAAATATATGTATTTATATGACATTAGTGAAATTAGCAAGCAATAATCTGATCATGTAAATCATAATCAGATCAGATAAGCATTTATTGAAAAAAAATATAGATATGATAATTTTAATCAGCTTGAAAAAAAAAGTACACTCTCAGAAACTGAAACATCCGAGTCGCTGTTCGCCCTGGGCATCTGTGTGACGTCATCACCGAAGTTGGACTTCGAGTAAACTCGTAATATTCCGGATTTTTTCCCGTTGATTTCCGTAAAGGTGTGCCGTGTGATATATGGAAACGTAATAATAACGTGTTTCGGTTGTGATTTTAATCGTGAGAAATATATCAATAGTTTTTATACAAATAGATCTATCAAATAAATATAAGTTATAAGGCTATTAAAGGGCTCCTTTAAATAAAATCTATTTAATACACAAAACTGTAATCAAATATAAACATATGTAGGTCAACTGACCTTGAAAACCAGTGCTCTTGATTTTTATATCCAATGAAAATTACCTACGGATCCCTTTGACTTGTCACGTGATACGACCTATTGCTATCGACCAATGAGAAACTACAACCTATAGATCCATGTGAAACAAAACTGACTCACCCTCTGATGTCTGTGTAACGCTGTAAACACTTGTAACCAATTATACGCTATGCACTTTAATATAGTCCTAGTTTAAAACACTCTGTTAACACACTTTTTAAAATAGTCAATTTTAAAACACTCTGTTCAAGACAGTTCATATATATAATTGTTTTCACATGTAGTTTTCTGTACTGGTTATATCTTGATACAACTACGAAACTAATCCTCCACTGTGTATGGCAACGCCGTGTGACTTGGAACTGGATCCACCGCTGAATGAATATACGTCTTTTAGATGTTATCGCGACCACACGGCTGCAACTACGACCGATACTATAACAGCATAACCGCTATATACGTCTTTTAGATGTTATCGCTGCAACTACGACTGATTATATTACAGCATAACCGCTATATACGTCTTTTAGATGTTATCATTGCAACTACGACCGATTCTATCACAGCATAACCGCTATATACGTCTTTTAGATGTTATCGCTGCAACTACGACTGATTCTATTACAGCATAACATATAGTTCGGAGTAAACACAACATTATATTTCCAAATATGGTTCTCTACGTCGGGCGCCAATTTAATAGTGCCTCCTTTTTAGCTCGACTATTCGAAGAATAAGAGAGCATATGTAATCCCCCCATCGTCATCGTCCACATCAAGGTTTTCATGTAAGCTGTGTTTACAAGTCTATATCTCTTACATTTCTTATCCTAGCACAATTAAATTTGGCCATGGGCTTCCTTATAGCATTATCTTAAGGGCTGCATAAGCAATTTCGGTTCCTATAACCCATGGACTCCCATGGATGCCCATAAAATGTGTCCCATTTCAAATAAATTTTGCGTGTAAGCTGTGTTTACAAGTCTATATCTCTTACATGTCTTACCCTAGCACAACCAAATTTGTTCATTAGCTTACTTATAGCATTATCTTAAGGGCTGCTTAAGTAATGTTGGTTCCTGTAACCCCTGGGCTCCCACGGAACTCAAATTCTGATAGCCCTTACAATTCGTCTGTTTCACATCAAAATTTGCGTATAAGCTGTGTTTACAGGTCATTTCTTATCCTAGCTCAACTAAATTTGGGAATTGGTTTCCTTATAGTATGTTGGGTAAGTAATTTTATCTTCTGCAAATTCTGGGCTCCCATGGAACCCAAAATGTGATGGCCTATAACATGTGCAATAAAGGCAGATCTAGGTTTGCATGTAAGCATGTATATATCTATCATTTTGGTTTGGGATTTCTTATAGCATTATGCATCTTATTCATACTTCACCCATATATATTTTTTTACATATTTCTGTGTTGTTTTAGTCAATTCTTACACATATATGTTGCACCCTCATCTCCCCCCCCCCCACACCCCCCCCCCCCCCCCACACACACTTACACATAACTTAGCTCTTACACATATATATGTTGCCCCCTCTCCTCCCCACTTGAAACTCATTTCTTTTTTACATATTTCGGTCTTGCTTTTGTCAATTCTTACACATGTTTCCCCCTCCCCCCGCCTCTCCTCCCCCACCCCACACTCGAATATTTTAATTGTTTTATATATTTCTTGTGTTGTTTTGGTAGATTCTTACATAGCTTCTTTCACATAGTGTTGCCCCCTCCTCGCCCCACCCCTCTCCCCCACCCCCTACTCAATATTTTCATTATTTTGTTTACATATTACTGTGTTGTTTTAGTCAATTCTTACACATCTATGTCGCCGCACCCCCCTCTCACGCACACACACTTGAACCCCCTCTCACACACACACACTTGAAACTCTATTTTTTACTGTGTTGTTTTAGTCAATTCTTACACATATATACATGTTGCCCCCTCCCCTCTACACCCCTCTCCCTCCTCCGCCGCCCACTCAAAACTCATTTTTTTACGTATTTCTTGTGTTATTTTGGTCAATTCTTACATAGCTTCTTACACATATTGTTGCCCCCGACTCTCTCTCCACCACCCCACCCCCCCATTCGAAACTCGATTTTTTATGATTTTTTTACATATTTCTGTGTTGTTTTGGTCAATTATTACACATAGCTATGTTGCCCCCCCCCCCCCCCCCCCCCCCCCCCCCCCCCCACACACACACACACACTCAAAACTGGATTTTTTTTTTTACATACTTCTGTGTTGTTTTGGTCAATTCTTACACATAGCTTCTCCCCCCTCCCCTGCCCCCACTCGAAACTGGGTGTTTATTTTTACGTAATTTTGTGTTGTTTTGGTCAATTCTTACACATAGCTATGTTGCGCCATCCCACCCCATCGAAATTCTATTTTTTGCATATGTCTGTGTTGTTTTTGTCAATTCTTACACATATAGCTATGTTGCCCTCCCCCTCCCCCCACATCCCCACACACCCATTTTACACATATATAGCTATGTTTAATGTTGGATGCGCAACCGCCCTGCCCCTCATTGGTTTATGGGCTACCCTCACATGGAGGACAGGTGGAGGGGGGGTGGGGGGTGGAATTGTTTTCATTTTATCTTCCATTATTTGGATATTAATATTTTAATTTGAACACAATGATTAAATTCAGATACACAGATGAAATATCAATAATAAAAAAAAATGAAATGAGGTGACAATAAAAATTGCCAGATATCAGCTCCCTCCCCGAGTTGCCTTTCGACCATAAATTTCTCTAAAAGGACAGGAATTTTGGATTAAAACATAAAAATAATAAACTTTCACATAATTTTATATCGGCCCGAGTTTCTATACAAGCCCCATCCCCCAACCCCACCCAACATTGTTTTAGCCTTGTTTTCTTATGGTATATACTAGCTATGTAATTTATTATTCTCTGAAAAATCGAATAGTCGAGCTGCGCCGTTCTCCGACAGCTCTTGTTATACGTTCCAGTGTATTGGTGTTAAAATAACACAAGACTCTTAGAACTGCACTATCAGTTTTTAATCATCATATATATACTTTATAGTTTTCACAATTCACACCTCGTGTGAATTCCATGTAAATCAATGTGGAATCAATATAGGACTCCATCCATATAGAACTCCGGGATCTACAAATACATACAGAACATACATCATACAGAACATACATAAATATCTTATACTGTCATAACATAATTAATGGCAGCTATAGCCTATACTCCAATAATGATAGATATTCAGATCTACATTAAATTCCAGGGATCACTCTAGGCCGCGATTCCGTGATATTCTCGCAATAAAATATCAAAAATCGCATGAAAAAAAGACAAATGGAACAAATTGTCGCACCGAAGTCGGGGAAATCCATTTTCACCATGTCGATTCGTAATGAAAATATATTTATTTATATTTCATTTAAAATCTCGTGTAAATTTGTTCAGATCCATTTATTCGCTATTAAAACATATAAAATGAGAAAATACCAAATTATTCGAAAATCACATGAAAAAAATCAAAACGACATTGTTATGTCGGTAAACTTCCGGTTTGCTTTCGCTTCGCATTGTCATAAGTAAATCGATTGATTATGAATAAACATGGCCATTTTTATAACAATTCATCAACTTCTAGTAATATCTGACCATTATCCTCCGATCTATAATAATTTGACGCAATTATCTATGAACTGGTGCAAGCAATTGTAAAACTATGGTAAAAAGTTGACATAAATGCTTTATTTCGGATGCTTTAACAACTTCTATTTTCGCTTTGCGCTTTTCAGATTATTTTATTTTTAAATGTTATTCACGTAAAAAGAAACAACGGCCCCGTGTTATCTTCAATTTATTGACAATAAATTGTATACAAAAGGAAAGAAGAAAAGAGATAATCTAGAAAATGAACTAAAACAAATAAATGAGGGAGGACTCTATTACACATGTAACTGTATTTTTAATTATAACAACTTTATATTTTATTTCCTTTGTATCAATAAAATTGAGATTTTTGTTTGTTTCATTATGAAGTTTTCGCGCGCTCGAAAATGCCCTTTTTACATAATTTAAGGCGCTTAAAAAATGCCCTTTTTTTCAGGGAACACCCTTCCCTTTTCAAAAGCTGAGGTTTTTAACACTATATTAACCGTGATTGTTTGGCAAATGTCAAGTGTGAAATGGCTGGGCTATTGGGTCATATTCTCAATTTCCAAAACATTCCCCCATACTAGGGAGACATTGTCTGTCTGTCTCTTTAATTGTATAAGTTTTTGTCAAAAATTTGGGGAGGGGTGGGGGGTGGGACTGAGCCATAATGCAGGAAATCACATCTAAATTTCAAAAATGTTCTGGGGCGCATGCCCCACTAGCGGCCTCCAGAGCTACGCGCGGTGGACGAACGACTGCTGGCAGTCAGCTTCGCGTCGGAAATGTTTCATGAAAATGGTGAATGTCTCATTAAAATCAATCAAATGGGAAATTTTGTCTCATTGAAAGTCAATCCTAGGGTGATCCCTGAAATTCCTATTACATTAAAATGCATATCACTGCCAGTATTGTGGGTCTAGCTTACATTTAAACAGTTACATAGATTGACAGTTACATAGATTGAACCTGTGCATAGTGTTTCCCTTACTTTATATAATATGTAAACACCTTTTGGAACTTACCAAATCTATGGATCAAATCCCTTCACACACACACACACACACAAACACACACACACACACACCACTTTACCACTGCTCACATCTTGTGCTGGCTAGCTATAAAATACCAATACCATAGTTCAAACAAGAGGTTAGTTGAAATATACAACAGTTTACAGATCAATCTATTCCAAAGTCAAAATATTCGAATCCTCGTAAACTGTTGATTTTTTACCGAAACCGCCAGTACTCAATAAGTACCTCAAACTCAATAATTCCAACCCGAAGTCGAAATATATAAATTCAGCTAAACCAATACATACCAATACAAACCAGTGCAAATATATCTTTACAGAGGACTGTCTTCCAAGCAATAAAACCTCAAACTTCGCAGTCCAACATCAGGTGTGAAACCATGTCTACTTCTTTCTCTCCAAACTATCACGTGACACAATACAAAGGTCTGAACATACACAATAGAATCCTCTTAAGCAAAAACTAAACAACTAAACCCACAGGGACTTGTGACTTAGAATACGTATAACGAGAGATAAGCATAAGTATAAAATCAGCTCTGCTACATTAATATCAATGAAAGCTCGGACAAGTTCGAAAACCAGCCTAACCGGACCAGTAACACCGGAGTTATGGCCCTTGACTTAGTTAAAAATACTGTATTTTGCCTCTAAGACGATAGTGCCTTCATTTTTAGCTCGACTATTCGAAGAATAGTAACAGCTATCCTACTCACCACGGCGTCGGCATCGGCGTCCCCAGCTTCACCTTAAAGTTGTTGTGCAATATATTTATAACTTCAATACTACTGAAGCTATTGCGTTACAACTTTATAGAACTACCATAGATCTACATACTCTGATTTCGAAACATGTCGTAAATCCATTTTATCCGCCGAATAATAATTTACCCATGAATACTTGCGCGTACAGGTAAGGGTTTTTCGCGCATGCGCGTTGCGCTGTTACGCACCGTTTTACGAATTGATCAAATCTAAGAAAACCTAGTATACATATCGTTGTTAATTTATTTGTTTTGGGAAAAGTAGTTAAGATAGCTGGCTATTTCAAAGACGAGTTGAAAGATAATTATTTATTCTATACAGTGATTTTGTTTTAGCATTAATAAAAACGAAATGAATAACAAAAAAACACATTCGTTTGACCGTAATTGACGTGACTCGGCAAATTAAAAATATTTATGTATATACTTATCGTTGCTGATTTGTTTCTTTTGGGAACAGTTTTTCAGTTAGATGGCTAATTCAACACGTTAATAGATACTTCTTTTTTCTATGAAGTGATGTCTGTTTAAGCTTTACTGAAAAATAACTAAATAACAAAATATCCGTTCGCTTATCCGTAATAATTTGAAACTGCGACAGTGACGTGACACGGCAAATTGTTAATATATATATATTCAGATTGTTGCTGATTTGTTTCTTTTGGGAAAAGTATTTAAGCTAGCTGGCCAAATCAAATACGAGCTGAGAGATTATTCTTTATTCTATAAAATGATTTCTGTTTTAACTTTAATAAACGAAATAAATAAGATGACCGTATGTGAAACTGCGACAATGACCATGTGACTGGGCAAATTGTACATATACATGCATAATGATACATGTAAGTACAAGTTAACATTAGGTAACTCGACTTGATTTTGGCTTCAGTTGTGTTAATCTTGTTATGTTCAATCACAGATATATTATAATTAGGTATGTGGTTCAGTATAAACAGGATATTCATTTAGTGGTAGATTGTTCCATATTGCACGCCTGACCTTCTAATTCACACCGTTCGATACCGAATAGGATGGATGCGTAGTAATTAAATCACGAGTGCGTTAGCATGAGTGATTGAATTACTTACATCGGAACGATTCTAAAAGATTCTAACACAACAATAACCCCATTGTTTACGCTCTTGTGGGGTCACTATATATTATCTCGGAGGTCAAGGTAATCAGGCTGCTATGTTTACAGGCTATTCCATTGGGCGCCCCCGTATGCAAAGTTATGCGCGGTACAATATGCTTAAATAAACTAGTATCACGTGACAAACAATTAAGTCATTGCTTACGTCATGTAGCTTGCGCTGTATGACGTCAAACGTTCTCGGCTTGTTCAAGATGCTTATTTATATGTACTGATGCATATCGGGTGTGTGCAAGGTTTGGGAGCATGGCAACTTTGTTGTAATTAACATTTCATTAAAATTACTGTTGAATTTCTTCGTGATGTATATTTACCAAGTGATGTCATGTAACGTGGCGCTTCCAACGGATGAAATATACGCGGGGAATTAATGGAACAGCTGTATTTTATCGTAGAATGACATACAGCGGTCTCTCTTCTTTGTGTATATGAAAGACTGCGCAGGTCGTGTTAGAATTAATGTTAAAAATAGAAATAAACATGATAATCCAGCCAGGAGATAAAAGTCAGAAAATACACTTGTACTCTGGTGAAAATGAGCATATACACAAATATCATAAATAAACACAACTAAACGCATATCAACTGGATTTTTTTTATTGTTTAAAATAAAATAATAATGCCATAAGAAACAAGACAGGAAAGAATACATACTTTAATAGAAATGTTCTAAGTTCTAGGCCTGAAACACAGATTAAAATGCACATGTTATACTTCAAATATGAAGTCAATAGATTAACCGATTATAACTGATGATTGATCGGTTACATCCAATCAATGGTAACCAATTATCCATTGTAAATTTCAACCGATTGCCCATTACTCATAACTGGCAGATGAATGATATAATTTGAATCTTGATACCTTTTGCAGCTTATAAGCACAATTTTGAAAAAATTATATACGCGTCTAATTTCGAATACTTTTCAGTTTATGGAGCTAATTGCTTAATCTGGTGTGCCTGAATAGAAAATGGCTCTTCTGTGGTAAAAACTGAATACACTGATGATATTTTATCTTTCTTGCACGATTTATGATTTTCATTACCAACCTCCCAAGGCACATTATTATTGATACTATAACAACAAGTAAATAATGTGTATTTAAGAATTAATTCACTAATTTTCGGTATTTCTGGGGTTTTAAAGACGGTAGTGGTTGGAAAATGTACCATAAACGCAAAGTGAATTGAAAATTTACCATGAAGCTATTTATGGTAAAGTTGCCATTCACTACCACAGTTCGAACCGCAATATTTACATTTCTATTGCACTGACCTTTAATGAAACACATTTATGCGCTGCATTTAAATTCCCAGTGAAATAACACTTTTACGTTTTGGACAGAGCTAAAGCAAACAAGGTATAGTTTATTCGTTTTATTAAAAGGATTAAATTCAATAATTTCGATATTTTTACGGGTTATGAAAAACATAAGTTAGTTTAAATTTAGCGAGAAGTGTCTCGGACTTCACACTAATTAAACTAGCCTAATATTTTGCATAGCCTGTCGAAAGATCTAAATATTGAATTAAATCCTTAAAAAATCAATTCTTCAATGGATTCATCTAGTTTTTCATTTGCCTGACTCCTGTACATGCTTGTTAACATCCCTCTGCCAGGAAATATTTGCAGTGTTAAACAGTAGCTTTTTGAACATAAGTTTTATCTATAAGTATTTATTTATAAGTGAGATCTCTAGATTCAAAGTCTACCATGCTGTCACAACCGTTTCAGAAATTAAGACATTTTAGACAAATGCTATCAATAGCGTTTGCTGAATCGGTTATAAAACTGTGTTTTGAAAATATGTGGATTTTTGTTGTTGTTTTTCATATCTTTTATATTTTTCAGTGCCATTTCTGCCTTAAGCTGCACCCTTAGATGTCCTGAATGTTCAAGAAAAGGACTGGATTAATGAGTCGCAGTTATCTGTGGTTGATGGATACAATAGTGGGAATAATTGATGTATAAAACAATCAATTGTGGCCAACGATCAGTTATTTAGAAATTAATATTAAGTTATGACATTCCACAAGAGATCATTGAAAAAAAATAGAATTCAATTATCGCTGAAAACAAAAACAAAAAAACATACAAGCTATTTAGTCAAGAATCAGTTGGATTACCACCATCGCAAAATAGTACAAAATAAACTCCTTTTTAATATACAAAGAAAGCTGCATTCGTCTAGTGACATTGGTGAGAAGTGAGTGAATTCAAGTACGCTACACAGACATGATTTGATTATTTGTAGCGCATCCGTGGTTGAGAGGGTAAAGACGCTGCATTGGAAACCATCTCAACGCTGCGGGTTCGAATCCCACTGTGAGCTCGACTTGTAAGTAACGATTCTTATGGACGACGGGAAATATACAGTACTTGTCTGTCATGTTCTACCCAGGAATAAGTGAGTGGTCTGCTTCCACCACTAAAAAATGTTGATCGTCATACATTGCCTAAAATGTGCTGGAAAATGACGTTGCACGCCAAATAAACAAAAACGAGTTTTATTTCAAATGCCCTGAAGAAAAATGTTCTTGTTCGGTCCATGTGGTAAGTAGCATACACATCTATGAGTCCTTTATTCAAGGTCATGTAGTTTTCATGTCCAGTCATACTCCTAAACCCCTTCTTCTTCTTCCGAGTAAAGAGATAGGATCTTCATAGATCATAATTAGCTCTTAAAATAATGAGACGCAACCTAATTTGCCTATGTGTTTTCAATAGACCGTGTGTTGCACATTAAAGTAATGTTTATATGTTAAAGGTCAATGTGAAAACTGATTTACTGATGTTCATTCCAATAAGCTGTCCAACAATTTCAGATAATGAGGTGAAACTGTTACCCTGTCATTAATATATTGGGCGTGGACATCACTTAATTTCAAGGTCAAGCATCTTGTGCAAGACATCTTCCCTTGGCTTTGTCCGTCTGATGGGGATGGTAAATATAAGGTCCAAACTACCAAAGGCTATCCTGTCTGCATGTTAAATAATTATTACAATCTTTCTGACAGTAAGAGTAGGGCAGGGTTTCATGATTATTTTTATTTTTCACCTCTCACTGACTGAGGTGGCTCTAATAACCATAATGTGCTGATGATTGTTTTCATTTGCATTTCAGTGTTTTTTTAATGAGATGAGCTCGCTATGAGGCAGTGCCTTATTCATATTAACTTTAAAACTACACAAGCTATTGCATTACAACTTTATACTAATGGTTCCAATCAAATTCTGCACCTTATCCAACAATCCCCATAACTCTTCCTTTCATTTTGACAAAGTTACGGCCCTTTGATTGTCTTGTCTTTACCTTAAAGTTTTTGTGCAATATATAACTTCAAAACTACTCAAGTTATTGCATTACAATTTTAAACTAATTTCTGTACCTCATCCAACAATCCCCATAACTCTTCCATTCATTTTGACAAAATTATGGCCCCTGAATTGGTAAAAAAAACATTTTTTACATAGAAGTATATAGGAAAAACACTTCAAAATCTTCTGCTCTGAAACAAAAAGGACTGCAGCTTGTAGCATGGTCTAGTAGTCCTCTTCCAAGTTTGTTCAAATAGTGACCCTTGGTTCAGAATTGGACCCGCCCCGTGGGTCACAAGCGGTTAAATATGGGGGTGTTGGTGGGCCCCCTGAGTCATAAATTAGTAACCGTTGAGATCCCCACCCTATAACCATATATACACACTTACTGGATATGAACAGACAGATACAACCATCCAACCAGCATGGACACCGGGTTGCTTCCCCACCCCTGGGGACATAGCCCCTCGGTCATAACTTGGAAACCATTGAGATCCCCACCCTATAACGATATATACACTTACTGGGCATGAACAGACAGATATAACCACCCAACCAGCATACACCCCGGTCTCCTTCCCCACCCCTGGGGACATAGCCCCTCGGTCATAAATTGGAAACCATTGAGATTCCCACCCTATAACCGTATAAACACTTACTGGGCATGAACAGACGGATACAACCACCCAACCAGCATAGACCCCGGACTACTTCCCCACCCCTGGTGACATAGCCCCTGGGTCATAACTTGTAAACCGTTGAGATCCCCACCCTATAACCATATATACACTTACTGGGCATGAACAGACAGATATAACCACCCAACCAGCATAGACCCCGGGCTTCATCCCCACCCCTTGGGAAAGAGCCCATCGGTCATAACTTGGAAACCATTAAGATCCCTACCCTATAACCATATATGCACTTACTGGGCATGAACAGACGGATACAACCATCCAACCAGCATAGACCATGCACTCCTTCCCCACCCCTGGTGACATAGCCCCCGGGTCATAACTTGTAAACCATTGAGATCCCTACCCTATAACCATATATACACTTACTGGGCATTAACAGACGGATACAACCATCCAACCAGCCTAGACCCTAGGCTTCTTCCCCACCTTTGTGGACCTAGCTCCTGGATCAAACTTTACAAATAATTTGATATTTTTATCTCGACTGTTCGAAGGATCTTATGGGGTCTATAGGTCAAAGTTCATGGTCACAAATTGCATTTATGTGTTGATATAGCATGATTCAGGTTAATGTTTACGTCCGCATTTCTTAACATGTAAATAACTTTAACACTTTTTATCCAATCATCATCAAACTTAAATACTTTATTATAAATGGGACGATGATCGTATCTATTGAGTTCAAGATCATTGGATAAAAGGTCAAGGTCACAAAGGGGTCAAAGGTCAAATGCATTTGCATAATACTTTTAACATATTTTCTTCAAATTTTCAACTTGTGTATCCTTTGAAAGGGTTATTATGAAAGAACCTCCGTGTCATCACAGAAAAAAAATTGTTGCCCTTGATTTAATGAAAAGTTCACTGTTTTCCTTCTTGACACATCCAGTTCGCCCCTTTGTTTTCACTTTTTTTTCTGATGGTATGCCAGGTATATCATTTCTTGTCCTCTGGAAATTCAAAATAGTCGAGCTACGCTGTCCTCTGAAAGCTCTTGTTCATCCGATCTTTACCAAACGTTAACATATTGTTAATATCAATGAAAGCTTTGACTAGTTTGAAAAGCATCTATATCGGAGCAGGGACACCAGAGTTATGAGCCCTTGAATTATTGAAAATTCCATATTCAGCCTTGTGAACACTAGCGCCTTCATTTTGTATTCGATCTTTCCCAAACTTGGCCAGATTGTTGATATCAATGAAAGCTCAGACGAGTTTGAAAACCAGCCAGGTCGAAACTGTAACACCGGAGTTATGGCCCTTTTTCATTTTTTAGCGCCAGCAGAGCTTATGGGATGACGTGTTGTCCGTCCGTTAACTTTTGCCTTGTGAACCCTCTAGGGCCTTCATTATAAATCGGATCTTTACGAAACTTTGACAGTGTCTTTATAGCAATGAAAGCTCGGACAAGTTCGAAAACCAGCCAGATCGGATAAGTTTCACCGGAGTTACGGACATTGTTTTGCTGAAAAATGCCATATTAGGCCATGCCATGTGAAAACTATAGCACCTCCATGTATTATTTGATCTTTACCAAACTTGCACAGATTGTTAATATCAATGAAAGCTTGGACAAGTTCGAAAACCAGCCAAATTCTGAAAAATGTTATTTTCTGCATTGTGAACACTCTATGGCCTTCAATATTAATCGGATCTTTACGAAACTTTGCCAGTGTCTTTATATCAATTTAAGCTTGGACAAGTTCGAAAACAAGCCAGATCGGAATAATTTCACCGGAGTTTTTGTTTTTTCTGAAAAATGTTTTTTCTGCATTCAGTCAGGACGCACGGGAACGTAAACACGTGCATAGACCTAAGTGTTCTACTCATTTCACCACAGTAGTTTGACGCAAAATAGTCCCATTATCGGGTCACGTGCTGTTTAATTGAAATGTGTATGACCTTATAAAACACACTATAGATCGAAAGTGACTGTATTAAAAACGTCAAAAGTGTGCATGTTCATGTGTTATATAATGTTCTTTGATGTAGTTGTTGAATAAATGTCTCAAAACTCTTTACTTGTCATTATTGTGATGAACGCCGTTCGTTATTAAATTTTGCCGTTTTTTAAATCCATTTTATTGTCAAAAGTTCATTTTGTGCGCCCATTTGGTGTCATCACAGATTTTCCTAATATTTTGGAATTAGATAGTCCGATACCTCGACTACGTTTTCTGAAAATATTAGGAAAATCTGTGATGACACCAAATGGGCGCACAAAATGAACCAACCTCACTAACGGAAAGTTCGTTAATCAGCCCAAATGGCTGAAATATGCAGTGTGAACATTCTGAACCATGTAAATTGATGATCTCGAAATTAGGGATTGAACTGGCCAACAGTGTGTGAGTTATTAAACAATATTGTTTAACATATCACCCATTTAAAACAATCGAACTAACAGTATTTCGGTAAACTATTTATAACGTATTCGATATTTGAAAAATACCCCCATGCGGAACCTCAGGAAAGGAAGACGCCATTTTGTTTGAAAAGTGACACTTCGGGTCAACGTTTTCTTCTAATTTGAGAGGATTTTAGCAGAATATGGCCAACAAGGAATGTTATAAAGTGTTATAATGAGGAGTTTAAGCAAAATAAAATGGTAAGTATCATGTTATGTTGGATACTTTCGTTGTAACTGGTGTTAAATGACGGACCTGCGAACAGCTGATTTTGTTAAAAATGCAGGAAATTTGGCTGCTGGACGTGAGACCCGAAATGGGCGGTTTGGGAGGCCTTTCGCGAAATATTTTTATTAAAAAGGCGCAATTTTTACAAATCATTGATTGGTTGAAATTTGTATAGTTGTTCACGATTGTTTAATAACTTTTAAATGCGCTAAAATTTAAAAAATCGGTCTCTTTGTTCCTGCTTGCTTGTATGGTTAGCCATTTTTTTCACATTGGGTCGAATTCCCGTAGTTCTTGGTCAAAAAAGCGATATTTCAGTTCATTTTGGAAATATTTGATTCTAAGAAACACATCAATATTTATTTGCGATTTATATAAGTACTATTTTGATGGTTTTGGCGTGATATTTGTTATTTGGCAATAACTTAAACACAGTTGGTGTAAATCGTGTTAGGGGGCATCTCACAGTTATTACAGTACGTTCGCGGTGCACAGTTCTGTTTACAGACCACACAGCTGCAACATTTTTTTCGCCATTTTTGTGGAGACTGCTCATTAAACTTGTTTATAGATCTACTTTAGATTAAAATTTGACATCAGTATTGTTTCATAATTATTTTTTTAGTATTTTGTAATTTACAATATATTTTAATGTTCATTTACTGCAGATGCTATATATAGCCAGTGTCAAAATTCGCAAGTTTTAAAATTAGAAAATTGTTTGAAAATTAACATTTTGTTTTTTCAGATTCTTTGAATGTTACTGTGCTAGAGTAGCTTGTTTGCGTTGATTTTTTTGTACAACTGAACTAGGATATGTAGTAAACAGGCTTAGGATATTGATTGAACTCTGTGTATAATTGTTGTATGTATGTGTGCATATATAAACACACCCAGTGACCCTTCATTTTGTATAAGGGGCGTCCGTGGCCAAGTGGTTAGAGTCTCTGACTTGAAATCACTTGCTCCTCACCACTGTAGGTTCGATCCCTCAGGGACATAGGAATCTTTATGTGACGAAGCTATCCAGCTGGCTTGCGGAATGTCGGTTGTTGTACCCAGGTGCCCGCCGTGCACGAAAATTGCCCGGAGGGGCACTTGGGGTCTTCCTCCACGAGTGGAAGCTGGAAAGTCGCCATATGACAGCTGTTGGTGCAACTATAAAATTCAGTTCAATTCGTTTTGTATAATTAATGCACATTTTAATAAAAGGCGGTCCGGGTTGGCTAAAGGGGGAGGCTTATCTGTGACATGGAACTGTAATGTATATCTGTTTGTTTATTATATACATAGCTTCAACAGTTTATTATATACATAGCTTCAACATATTCAGGTACCAAATGTATAAAAAACAACATTTTTTAAAAATAGTGTGTTGTTTTTTATACATTCCTGGACGGATGAATTGAAAACTGTTTGCAAAATGTAATTCACTGTATAAAACCTGTGGGTGGGGTATGCCACGCAAAGGCAATTTTTTTTATATAATGATATCAAATATTTTCTTTTATAAACATATCTATGATTATAAATATCATTTTTTTAACACTTTAGATCCCCTCCACCCCCAACACCATGCGGAATCATTGACTCGACTGAGTATGAATGCCATGCCTAAACACTGGAACTTCCTAAATTTTCCCCATGAACTTCCAAATTTGATATGCAGGAAGTTCAACCTTCCTACATTTGAACCTTAGTGGAAGCCCTGGTGATATGGAACCACATGGTTGATAAAATTTAATAGAACCCTTAATAGAAGTTTACAGCATCATATTTAAACATGTTCAGCATGTCTGTGCATTTAAACTATATAATTACCTTATTATTGCAAAATTTCATAAAGAATATCAACAGAAAACTATTTTCAACCCCAAAATAGAGCTTTTGCTAACTGTATGTAAAGCGTCTTATGATGGTCAAAACAAGACATACTTAAGCCATATAGCTAATACACAGAGGATCTTAAACGAGTTCCCATTTCATATAAGATTTATGAAACGAGTTATGAATTATTTTAATTTTAACGAGCCGAGTTAAAATTAAAAATAATTCATAACGAGTTTCATAAATATTATATGGAATGGGAACAAGTTTAAGATCCTTTTTATCACATAACATTGCAATCAAATTAGTAAAAATTAATTCAGATGGACATAGAACCGCCACGACGTCAGACACACTTTAGCGCCAAAACGTCATAAAATGTGTGACATAACGTTGCATAAAATTTATATTATAAAAGAGTTTTGTGTTTTACCTCTTTACAAAATAGCAGTCTCTGCCAACTTTTTAACAAACCAACAACAATTTTTTTTATAAAGTGCATTATTTTTTATAAGCTGTCACAAATAATAAGTTTATGACTCAGATCTGGGTGAATTTGTAATAAATAAAATATTTTCAGCTAATAAACTTGCGTAGTGTTACAGGTTTAACCCAACCAATCAAAATCGTTCCAGGTTGTATTACACGTGTGTCATACAATAGAATATTAAATGGGTGTTCGACACTGCTAACGAGGGACGTTATTTGATAAAAGTGTTTCTTAGCACAAACATAATTAAAAAAAAAAAAGAGTTCAAACTGAATGTCACACGGGGGTGGGGGGGGGGGGTGGGGTAGTGTGGGTGTGGGCATATAGTTGCCGCCATGTCCGTCTGTCCAGTTTTCTTGTCCGCTTAACTCCTACTACATTTTCATCCGATTTTCATGAAACTGTATAGGAAGTATCAGTATGATGTCTAGTAGCACACACTTTCAGGATGTTTTAGTTAAAACAAAATTGGGCGGAGTTACGGGACTTTGCATTTTTTTAAAAATATATAAAGCTTATAAGCTCAACTCATCCAACATTTTCCATCCGCCAACAAATTCACCCAGATCCGATTGTATTTCACATGTGCATCTTTATTCCGGAAGCATCCATCGATTCTACCGATTTCTTGTTTAAACTTGCTACCTAATTTGTTAGAAGATATAGCCTGGCGGGGATTTTTCATTTTGGATGACAATAGGATAGAGGTTTGTTGAACTGTAGTACCTGGTTGAAACTCCCAGTGGCCTTTTTTTTTGCCATTTACCATTCCAGTGCAGTATCCATATTGTTAACGCGTTTGTGTTCATGAAAATTGCAATTAAATCTCAAAATGAAACCCTTGTATCAAAAATTACTTGAAAAGCTGTAACAGATTTTGCATTTCCATGGCATTGGTATATGGAGGCCATTTAAAAAGCATAGTACTGTCAAGCAAATTCAACTGTTTTTTGTTTGATTTCAGGCCAAGTGACAAATCTTCTATTATCTACAAACGTGTGTTGTTGTTTGCAATGTTAGCAAGTGTTGTGGAAGTTATCAACTTGTGATTAACAATATGAATATAGACTGTATATTGTAGATGAAAAAAGCTTTCAGTTTCAAAATTAACCATTAACCCGCTAAGGGCGACTACAATAGCTGATCAGGGTTTACAACGTCTAGCTGCCGATCATTCATTTGCTCAAAAACACCCCTTTGTCACATAAATGGAATGGTCTTAATTCAAAGAAAGAACAGTCCATTATATATGTCATAGTTATTAACCCTTAAACCCCTACATATAATATATCATGGACTGTTCTTTCTATGCATTAAGACCATTTAATTTATGTGACAAAGGGGTGTGTTGGGGCAAATGACTGATTAGCAGCCGGACAATGTAAAGCAGAGCTACAGATCAGCTTTTTGATCAATTGAATATTTACCCATCGGTATTTATTTGGGTATTTCATGATTTCATTTGGGTAAAATAAAACATTAACTGAACAGTTTGCGACATTGTTCTGGGGTGGCATTCCACTAATATTGAATTTGTATCCGCAAAATCTAATAAAATCAACTTCTTTTAAAATAGGCTTTATACATGTACAAGGTGACTGGGTGTCCCTTCAACAACCCATATTTTGCTCAGTTTGCATGGGTTGTTTTATCATTTGACAACTTCGATTACTTATTGGTACCCAGGCTTTTTATTGGGTATTTTGGCATTTTAATTGGGTATTTAAGCATCCAACCCCTTTAATTATTCAAATAATTAATATTATAAATAAATGATTGCAAATAATTATGCAAGTTAAGTTGGAAACCAATGGGACACCATGAGTTTTGAATACTTGAAAGATTGCTGGGTGTCACTTTTACATGTTAGTGATGATGTTACCTAAACATCTTTTGTTCTTTTATTGCAGTAGGATGAGAATTCGATTGGAGATGTCAGTTGTGTTGATGCAGATGGAGAGATATTTTCCATTTCCGGACAGTGGAGTCACCCCTGCAGCCCTATATATCTAAGTAAGTCCTATATACTAATACTGTCAGTAATTTGAAGGAATTCATTTTCTGTTTAATCTGGGTTGTTTTGTTTGTTTTTTATTTAAAACGTTTAGTAACCAGAACATACAAATGGAACAGTCTATTAAATCATTTTAGAATTATTTTTTTTTTTGAATTTTGTGATTCTTGGTTCCAAGAAACTCATTTATACTCAATGAGTGATCAATACAAACAGTCTTAATCTGTTTCTCACAGCAATTAAAAAGCTCATTCAGTTCTGAGAACACACTGATTTGCATCATAATTTAGCATGACATGATGTCATAATATGATACCTTATCATCCCTTATTTTTTAATAATTTTATCTTTATATATTTACATTAATTTTTAATTAATAACATACTTCATTTTTCACCAATTTTCGCGCACAATATGACCTATTTATGTGTCGACGTGCCGTAAAACACCATTAATTCATTCATAATACCAGGGTTTGATGTCATAATACCAAAAAGTGATGTCATGATAGAAACTACGAAATGAACATTCTGATTGGTTCATTGCAGTGATAAAAATTGGACCAATAAAACCAGTTAATTTAAAGCTCATTACATTCTCAGAACACACCGAGGTTTTACTGGACATTGAGTAATGAGGTTCTTGAAACCCAGAAACACAAAATTCTAATAATAAAATAATTCTAAAAATTAAGACTGTTGTGAATGAAAATGTTAAAGTAGAAAATTATATGCATTTTGTTTTAAATATGTTACACTGAAATTCCCTGAAACGGATACATTGAAGCTAATTTATTAAAGGGACACACAGCAATCTTGATTTTTTAAAACCCCACAATATCCTGATAGTTTTTCTACTCGACTTGTAGATCTATTTGTTCAATCATTAAAAAGACACACTGGCAGAGACTAATCCTAAAGTTTTTATCAATCATGAAAATTGGCGTCTCGATTTATTAATTCAGTACCATATTAACTTGAAACCTGCTTGCGTAAAAATTCAATTTTTACTTTTTCTTTGTTGTTCTTCCATTTATGTTTAAATATATTATTGGCACAATATAACCAGCAGTTATTAATATGCAAAACAATTTGCTGTATACTACTCTTATAATTAATATTAATGATTGAAAAAGTGCAAGTTATGTAGAAAAACGGGAAACAGGAGGCCGGGAGTTTTAAACGAATCAAGATTGCCGCGTGTCCCTTTTATTTAATTGTTTTATTTAAATGTTTTTTCTGTTTGTTATAACAGTAAATGTTTATTAAGATGTCGGTGATGGCAAAGGACGCAAAATGTCAATCTTTTTTTTATCTTGCATGGTTAAAAGAAACCTGGTTAAAAGAAACAGTCTTTATCAGGTTTGTCATTCTCTTAAACACTAAAACCGCATGGACAGATTCAAGCTTTCAAAAGCATTTTTGGTGAAAATAAACCGTAATTGATGTATTTTGGGTGAAAATAAACCGTAATTGATGTGTGTCTCAAAACGCCTAAAGAAATTTATAATACTGTACTTGTTTTGAGACCAAAGTACATTTTTGTCGACCTGATCTAAAAAAAATAAATATTTTTCCTACATGTATATCTACTTAGATATCACAGGCAATAATTTCAAATTGCATCAAATACAGCAGTTGTTTATGCAGGCATTGTGTGATGTTTTAGAAACATCACCAGAAATGTGGATGTAGTCATGCCGCAGTGATTTTGTTACCTGCGAGTCCTGCTTCTAGGACTCGTAATACTTGCTAGGGACTCACAATTAAAAAATATATGCATCCACAGGACGCATAGATATCGGACAAGATTTCTTCTGAAACAGATAACGTCCTTTTTCTGGTCATTAAAATCATGGACATATCAATATTAACTCTTAGCCTGCTAAGGGCGACTACAACAGCCTTTGCAGCCAGTGTTAACGCAGATCAGCCTGCGAGTAATTCGCAGGCTGATCAGGGTTTACACTGTCTGGCTGCTCATCAGTCATTTAACCAAAACACCCCTTTGTTGCATAAATGGAATGGTCCAAATTCAAAGAAAAGACAGTCCATTATACATTCATAGCAGGCTAAGGGTTAAAGGCAACCCAAGTTGAGAAAATATTCTCTTATATTTAAGTCAAACTGTTACATAGAAATGTACAAGTAGAAAATTACTGTTTTATTATCTTTTTTTTTATTTTGATATTTTTTCAGTGTGGATGCTGTTTGGAAGGTCAGAAGTTCTGGAATTGAACCATTTCTTATCTACACTGTTGTAAAGAAAGAATGTATACCTTCACTTGGAAGTATAAATTGTTAGCTGAAGCTGGTAAGGGCATATAATTATAATATATATCTTTACTTTTTAAATGCCAGTAGGGAAGTAGAGCTACAGATAAGCTTTTTGATCAATCCGGTATTTACTCATCTGTATTTATTTAATTGGGTATTTCATGATTTCAGTTGGGTAAAAAAAAACAATAAAAGTTTGCGACATTGTTTTGGGGTGGCATTCCACTAATATTGTATACACAAAATCTATTAAAATCAACTTCTTTTACAATAGGCTTTATATACAAGGTTACCGGGTGTCCCATCAACAACCCATATAATGCTCAATTTACACTGGTTGTTTTATCATTTGACAAATTCGATTACTTTATTGATACCCATGCTTTTTTATTTTAATTGGGTATTTTTGGCATTTTCAATCCTGCCTATCTGTAGCTCTGGGGAAGGGGAAGTATTACGTTGTGGCTATATAACTGTCCAAGTATTAGGTCCACAACAATGAATTTATATGCCAAACTGGTCGGTGTTCTTGTTACAGGATTTCAAGTCACGGCTTTTTTTCTAAAAATTATGAAGACTCTCTAGCCTGGTCATTTTGTGGGGAAAAACCCCGCGATTACTGTTTAATTTGTTTAAAAAAAGTATTGAAAGATAACTTGTTGAAAGCGATATTACTTGATACATACATACATGTTTTTGTGGGATGAAGACGCTATAACATAAGGTATATTTTAGATAAACTTTCTTCTATAAATGTTTTCAAAACTAAACAATATTGAGAATATTGTTTGTATGGTGTTCTACGCCTTTTTCAACACATGCAAGGTTATATATGACGGTCGATTTTTGTGGTGGAGGCAGACCACCCACTTTTCCTGGGTAGAACCACAGGAACTGGTCACTTTTAATTTTTGCCTTCTATTATTATAATTGTATATATATAGACAATTATAATAATAGAAGGCAAAAATTAAAAGTGAACCACAGGAACTGGTCACTTTTAATTTTTGCCTTCTATTATTATAATTGTCTATATACCTTCTATTATTATAATTGTATATATATAGACAATTATAATAATAGAAGGCAAAAATTAAAAGTGACCAGTTCCTGTGGGTAGAACCAGTACTGTATACCTCCCGCCATCCGTAAGAATCGCCACCTTGCTCACTTATAAGTCGAGCTCCCAGTGGGATTTCAACCCGCAGTGGTGAGAGGCGAAGGTTTACAACGAAAGGTCAACCATTCGACCATGGAGACGCTCTAAAGTTATTAAGTAAGAGTGGGAAATGTTGTTTACCACAAAAGAAGTTCCAGATGGTTCTTATTAAAGGCAAGATTGGGACAGGTGGAGTCAAGTTTTAAATAAGATATGTTCAGTCTTCACGGAAAACATTTTGAGCTACTACTACTAGCCTATCAGCATGTTACTTGCAAATATTTACTAGCCCGAACACATCTCTACTGACACAAATTTTTAAAAGTGTAATTTCAGTGTTGTTTTTAGACAAATATGTATATTATAATTATCACAGAAAGTTACATTTTCTGTAGAATAATATCACAAATAATTAAATAAAATAAAGAACTTGATTGTTTTGACACTTTATTCTCAATCATTGGGTCGAAAAATTACGGGTTCTGTTTATTTTTGAGTCACTAACGTCTGCATTACTTTTTTTCTACTGGGTTATGCTCTTCGGAATTAAAAAGAAAGCTCATCGTACAGGTTACAAATTAGACCGGAAATGATCTTCAGTTCATTATCAGTCGAGTTTACATCGCGGTATTGATTCATACTAAATATTGCTCCTTTGTTATTGTCCCCAACGTCGTTCGAAAACAGCAAAAAAAATTGAAAACCAGTCTGTTCTGAAATTGATAGTTGTATCCGGCAATGTATAAACAAAATAAATCTACCTTTAAATTAGTTTACAAGCTGACTAATTTCGGGTCTGATTTCGTTCCGATTCAGTTTGGTACTACATTTTCGTCTAATTTTTAACATGCCCGACAGGCATCTCAGATTGCAAAATTTACATTTTACTGACTGCGGGATTCGGGCTACCAGCTAATTTGGAAGACTATGTTTGTAAAATATATGTACCACTCGGTCTCCAATTTTTTTTTTTTGTTTAATTCAGGGGCCATAACTCCAAGTTTTTTGGAACAATTAGGCTGGCTATGGAACATGACCTAGATACTGTAATCATAATTGTGGCTATAAATATTGTGACCAATTTTTAGCTCTTATCAGCAGAGCTTATGCCGTACTTATGCGGTGTCCGTCGTCCGTCTGTTTTTTTGTTTTTTTTGATCGACTACTCTGAAACTACTGAATGGAATTTCATGAAACTTTACAGAAATGTTGCCAATGAAGTCTTTGCCAATGAAGTCTAGTTGATTGTAGCCAGGGCTGTCTTTTGGCTGTTTTTGGGGCCGTTATTCGGCCCCAGTCCCTCACCTGAAAAGTATCTTTTTTTCCCCCACCTCAGTGTCAAAATCCCCCACTTGAAAAAAAACAAAAAAACAAACAAACTGAAAGACAGAAGGCTAGAATTTTAAGAGAACTAAGTGTTAATTGTGCTTGTGTTGAAGAAAGTAGAACAAAGTAAATGTCATAACTGTCATTGGTACTTTTTGAACATAGTCTAACTCTTACAGCTAGTCAACATACATATTTTTCAAGTCTGTTTTGAACCCATTTATTGTTAAATGTATATTGGTTGGCATAAACAACAATAAAATTGTGTTATTGTATGCTTAAGTCCTTGCTTTATTTGTCTATTTAGTGTTATATATCTATTTAATCAGCATGATTTCATTTTATATTGATGATATCATAATGTGTTGTGGATGTTTGAACTTTCATGCAAAATTCCCCCTTTTACTGAAATGGACGCGAAAATTCCCCCCTCTGAGGGACCCGGACCCATTCCCCCATGGTAGAAAGACAGCCCTGGTAGCAAAAATTCATGTTGATGTGAAATCCAAGATGATCGTTAAAGCTAAAAATATAACGACATATTTTCATGAAACTTCACAGGAATACTGATCTAGCTATCAAAAACTATCAGTAATTAAAGCTTCAAGCACATTGACCTCTTGTTTTTAATTGTGAACAAACTTGTGAAAAAATACCTAGCCGAATTTCGGCCCGTAGCCTGATAGCAGGAAGCAGGAAAAAAAGTCCTGCTTGTAGTTGTCCATCATTAAAGGGGTTGATGCACTATTTTCACTTGAAAAAGCTGAAAGAATTATCAAAATGCCATGAAAGACAAAGGAGATATGACCTATTTACAATTTGCAAAGAACATAAATGGAGGCGACCATCTTTGAACGATGACGTGATCGCGCCATTTAACCATATAAGGCATATTGACAAAAAAACATTTTAAAGCAAAGAAAATCACTGCAAATTGATTAAAAATAAATATACAGATGTAAAATGTATAAATTGTATGATAATTTTTTATTTGCCGTAATTTTCTTTGCTTTAAATGACATTTTGTCAATATGCCATATATGGTAAAATGGCACGATCACGTCATCGTTCAAAGATGGCCGCCTCCATTTATGTTCTTTGCAAATTTTCAAAAGGTCATAATTTTATCTCCTTTGTTTTTCATGGCATTTTGACAATTCTTTCAGTTTTTTTCAAGTTTTTCAGAGCCATATTAAATAAATAGTGTTTGAAAATAGTGCATCAACCCCTTTAACTGATTTCCACCAGATTTGTATAGCAAATAGAACGATACAGGACCTCTTATGCATCTTGTTTCTCGTCTTCAAAATAAATTAATATGCGTCTAGAAAGTATTCAATTCCAAATAATTTAGCAGTAGATTTGTAGCAAAAAAATATCCATCAAATTACAGGATACAAATTACAGGATATTACACATACTAAGGAGTTCCATCTACCAGTATTATTATTATCTTTTCCAGGACCGGTCCAGAGTTGCCAGTCTATGTTGAAAGATAATCCAGAGTTTCCAGTCTATATTGCAAGTTATGGAAGCCAAGTTGTGTTTAACTGTACTTCATTGAAGATAAATAAAGTATTATAAAAAACAACAAAAAAACATTTCTTCAGAATGTTTGTGTCAGGGTACATGCTTGAATTGCTTTGTTATCATTAGCTCTACTGATCAGAGATCAGCAGCGCTTATGCCGTGGTGCGGTGTCCGTCGTCCGTCTGTCAGTCCATCCGTAAACTTTTTTTGTAGAGACTACTCCTCTGAAACTACTGAATGGATTTTCATTAAAAACTTTTACAGAAATGTTGCCCATGAAGTCTAGCTGATCCTAGCAAAAATTCATGTTGATGTGAAATCCAGGAAATCTAAAAATAGATTTTTAAAAAACAAGTTTGTAGCGACGACTTCTTGAAAACTCTAAGTGATATTGATATGGGACTTTTTCTAAAATGATCAGCATGACATGATGTTGGTCCTTGTTGAAAATCGTTTTGATTTTACGTTAAACATGGCTGCCATCTTTGTTTACATAGTGTTATTTAGTAAAAACTCAAACTACTCGACGGATTTCCATGAAACTTCACAGGAATGTTGCTCTTGATGTCTAAATGTCCTAGCAACATTTCAGGTTGGTCGGAGGAAATTCAAGATGGCCGCCACAGCTAAAAATAGTTTAAAAAAAAAAAGTTTTGTAGCGAGTACTTCTTGAAAACTATAAGTGATATTGATATGGGACTTATTCTAAAATGATCAGCATGACATGATGTTGGTCCTTGTCGAAAATCGTTTTGATTCGAAGTTAAACCTGGCTGTCAGCGGCCATCTTTGTTTAGAGTTATCTAGTAAAAACTTGTAGCGACTACTCCTCTGTTACTACTCGATGGATTTTCATGAAACTTCACAGGAATGTTGCTCTTGATGTCTAATTGATCCTAGCAAAATTTCAGGTCGGTCAGAATTTCAAGATGGCCACCGTAGCTAAAAATAGATTTTCAAAATACAGTTTTAAAGCGACTACTTCTTGAAAACTATAAGTGATATTGATATGGGACTTTTCGAAAATGATCAGTATGACATGATGTTGATCCTTGTCAAAAATTATTTTGATTTGATGTTAAACATGCCAGCGGCCATCTTTGTTTACATAGAGTTATATAATGAAAACTTGTAGCGACTACTCCTCTGAAACTACTTGAAGGTTTTTCATGAAACTTCACAGGAATGCTGATCTAACTATCAAAAACCTATCGGTAGAGCTTCAAGGTGATTGACCTCATGTTATTCATAGACTGCAAAAAAATCCATGAATGTTATAATGAACATCATTAAAGAAACACATGGCAATTTTGATTTCTTCCAGTGTCTGGAATTATTATATTTAGATTATAATAAAATGATTTGACATTCGTGTGTTATTAAAGGTAAACATTGAATGGAATTAATACATCAAGTAGTAATTTTCTTGTAAGATTGGCATGTGTCTCTTTAATATATACTAAGAGCTTATCCAGAGTGTAGCACCATCTTGGTAGCAAAGAGGATAAGGCCTAGTGCCAGTACTATTGCTGCAGACCTCTGCATGTGGGTTCATTCCCTGGCATAGGCATGTCTGATGATAAACTCCATCTCGTTTCTCTCTGAGGTAGATGTCCCAATTTTACCTAACAGGATATAAAACATTTGATTTCATATCTCAGAATAAGCTACAGTTTAAAGGGACAGGAAAAACAAGTTGTCGGCTTTCAAATTTCACGGTCACAACCTCCCCTATTAGTTATTTTTTTGTTAGAAGGTCAAAGGTAAGGGTTATATTGTCGGACAGCTCGACATAGTTGTCTCATGGCTTTTCGGTGTATTTGCGTGCCTCTGCTCGATCTTGTCCGAGCTATAACTTTGCCATGCGTAGAGGGATTTTGAAATAACTTGGCACACATGATCACCATAAGAGGATGAAATGTCGCGCGCAACACCCAGGACTCTAGCTCAAAAGTCAAGGTCACACTTAGAGGTCATGCAATTCGAACTTGTATGGGCTGTAACTTTGTCCTGCATTAATGGAATTACTTGGCAGAAATGATCACAATACCCAGGTCCCAGATCAAATGTCACACTTAGAGGTCATGCAGTCCATGCAGTCCGATCTTGTCCGGGCTGTATCTTTGTCATGCATAAAGGGATTTTGCAATTAGTCGAGCAGAAATTATCACAATACCCAGGCCTCCAGCTTACACAGTGTTCAGGGATATCCCATGGGCAACCACGTTGGTTAACGTTGGGTTACCTATGGCCACCGATGGTAATATTTGATACTACCTCAGCTGAGAGTAACCAATGCGAGAACCCTGAACGCACCCACTGATCGGTTATATCGGCGAACCGACGGTGAGAGTAACCGATGCGAGATCCCTGAACGCACCACTGATCTACTTTCATGGCCAATCCAGAAGCGGATTCAGGTTTTGTGAATAGGTGCTGCGTAACTTCTGAAATAAATAAATTACGAGAAAAACTCTGACATTGAACGTTTTTTTGTGTGTTTTTGAGGGGTCGCTTTTTTGTTGTAAGCTGACAACCATATTGTGACCACACTTCGTCATTGTAAAATTGGGTCAGCGCGACATCCATTATGGCGGCTATTGATATAAAAGGTTGAAACCTTATTAAAAAAAACAAACTTCCAAGAACCACTGAACATAATTATATCGACATGTTTTCTTTATTAATGAATCAACCCACAGGCTTGCATTGCTATAGTAAAGAAGGATATAGAGCATATGAGTTTAAGTATATGTTATAGTAAAGAGCCATTACTATATATACATAATAACACTATCTCTTCGTCTCTCTATATGTCTATTCTATCATAAATTAATGCAAGCCTTTGGCTATAGACTATACAGTTTGTTCAAATATAAGTATAACGTATAAAAAAAAATATGCGCCTCCGTGGCCGGGAACGTAAAGACGCTGATTTTCACACCATTATTCAGGGCAAATCACCAACTTTCCTGATTTTAGGGGATCTATGCTTGTATTGATTAGATGGTGGCAGAAAGATCGGGACTCTATTTTTAAAAAAATCGTTTCTTCAACAAAGTATACAGAAACTTTTAAGTCCTGCATCGATTCTGCATATTTTATTTAAAATCATACACAGATCTAATAACTAGGAGATAGGAAACTTCCGATCGTTTCTTCAACAAAGTATACAGAAACTTTTAAGTCCTGCATCGATTCTGCATATTTTATTTAAAATCACAGATCTAAAACCACAGATCTAATAACTAGGAGATTGGAAACTTCCGATCAACCGGTGTAGTAGCTAAACATCACGTGGTTACCCTTTCAAGTTACCAAGTGAAGTTTTCGAAGTTCTTATTTGCTCAAAGTATTTAGTATTGAAAATACCATAATAAACTTTACAGTTTCACATCTCTTTGTTATATGTCTGAAATTGTTTAATAACTGAACTAGAAGTCAGAGGCGGATCGATGATTAGTGATATTAGTAATAGGTGCCATGTAACGTTTGAAATAAGTAATTGACGAGCAAAAACAAGTTTAGCCCGCTGAGTTTGTTGTTGTTGTATTTTACGAAACCGTTTTTTTTGTGTGCAAGTTTGGGTTCTTCTTTCAAATCTGGTCTGGTTTTTGGAATGCATGTAGGCTACATATGTTCACACGTCTTGCGATGTTATGGAGGGTAAGATCACCAGACTTATATCGTCATCTGGAAGCATTGTATTTTTATATAAAAGTACATCTAAGATATAATGTAGTTGTACTTTATTTATATACGACATATAACGGATACTTGTTTTAAAATGTGACCCGTGGGAGTCTCCGTTTCATATAATAATGTTTACCTAATAGTTAACAAGAGCACACTATGATATCGGAAATTATGATTTCAAAATAGGAGGATGGGGTGGGGATAAAAGCGATAACACGATGGGGGTCAACATCTTTTTAAGCACGAGGTAGCATCCCCCCCCCCCCACACACACACACACCACAACAAAAGGGGGTGAGTCTGCACAGGATGTATGGAGATGGGGATTTACGTCTTCTTCACATTTTCTTTCAAAACCTTCGCAGACCATTCTAACATTAAAGGCTTACGTCAACATGAACTGATGCGCAATATAAAATGGAGGCAGTTCCAATACCACAGCGATATTTAAATCATCAGTGGGTGGCAGTGCTTTTTTTTTTTTTTTGAAGTCTAAATAATCTTAGGCCATGTTTACAATAACTTTGTTTTTCTTCATTCTTCCGAGGGGCGCAATATTTGTTGTTGAAAAGAGCACTTTTATTATGGATTTTTTTTCTTTGATGGGGATAGGTGTTTGAAGTGGTGACGGTGTGGATGGGGGGCAGTAATCGGAGCTGCGCACATCACACATAATTCAGTTTTCGTGACTCAAGTTTAAACTGAGTTTCGTAAGTAGAATGTGCTTCAAACTCAGTCCTGCAGATTTTAGACACTTCCCCCCACCCCTCCCAAAAAAAATGCCTACCGACCTACCGTATTTTTTTTAGAGCATAAAATAGGAAACAAAACCATTTCTTTTTTTGGGCCACGGCGGATGTTTACAATAAATTTGTTATTCTTCATTCTTCAGAGGGGTGCACTATTTGTTGTTGAAAGGAGCACTTTTATTATGAATTTTTTTTTGTTGATTGGGATAGGTATTTGTAATGGTGACGGCGTGGGTGGGGGCAGTAATCGGAGCTTCGCACATTACACATAATTTAGTTTTCGTGACTCAACTGAGTTTCGTTAAGTAGAATGCTTCAAACTCAGTCCTGCAGATTTTAGACACTTCCACTCACCCTCCCCCCGCCCCCCCCCCGCCCCCCAAAAAAAGCCTACCGACCTACCGTATTTATTTTAGAGCATAAAATAGGAAACACTAACTTTTCTTTGGCCAAAAAAAAAAAAGAGAGCGCTCGATACCGGTTTACGGCGGATGTATGGAGATGGTGAGGTGTTCTTATTTTTTTCTTTCATAATATTCGCTGGTCATGTCGAACATTAAAGGCTTAATTTAACATGACTTGGTTCACAAAAAAAAGGCCGCTCTGCTGTGGGAGAAATAGAGAGGCAGTTCAAAATAGGACAGCGGGATTTAAATATTCAGTGGGTGGCATATGAAGAGCTTGGTTTTGTTGTTGTTTTAAAGTCGAAACATTCTTAGGCCATTTGTTACAATAAATAATTTTAAAAAAATGAGGATCTCAGTATTTGAAAATAGTTGAAATGAGCCCTTTTTATTAATATATATATTATATTTTTATATATTTTTTATATATATCTTTTTTATATTTTTTATTTTATATTTCGGAGTTACGCAACTCAAACACACAATAGAATGTGCTGACAACTCTATTTCTTGCGGATTATAGACTCATTCTGCATATAAATGAAGTGCACCCTGGATTTCCATTCATGTTTGCAACATATGCTTTTTATTTGGCGGTCTGGTGCACCGTAATTCCAAACTTCTTACATCGTACCTTCCTTAAAAATCCCCCCACCCCCGACCCTGGATCCGCACTTCAATTTGTTAAACAGGGTTACTTCCCTTAGGTATTACGTCATAATCATCTGTAATAGTAACGTTGAGAATACCCCTGTAACGTGTTTGCGCCAAGTCAATATCGAATTGTTAGCTACGGAAAATACAAACTATGTTGATTATATAGCCTTTCTAGTCGTTTTAAAGATTGGATTCGGACACAAGATAAGTTGTTGAAATAGCGTGTTAACAGAATATATAACATTACATTCAGACATTAACATGCTAGTCTTTCGAAGTTGACTGAATTGACAACATCGGCGTAAAAATCGCTGTTTTTTTGCATGCTTGAAGCTCGATTTGAAAGCACTCAATAAATATTTTGATGTTTTCTTTGACTTATGAAATTCTTTTCATTGGTATAAATAATTTGAAGTTGAGGATGTAGTGGCAATAATGTCTGCGTATAAAAGAATTTCGATTTTTTTTCAATTTTTTCGGTCATTTCAAGCCAACAAAATGGCGGATTTTCAGGGTTTTTTCAATGAGGTACTCCGTGGGGAACTATTTTCAACGTTTCTATACAGTTGTCAAGTGAGTGGAGATGCGCAAGAAAATAACCACTTGCGTCCTGACTGATTGTGAACACTCTAGCACCTTCATTTATTATTTGATCTTTACCAAACTTTGCCAGTGTCTTTATATCAATGAAAGCTCGGACATGTTCGAAAACCAATCAGATCGGAATAATTTCACCGGAATTATGGACCTTGTTTTTTGCTGGAAAATGTTTTTTCTGCATTGTGAACACTCTAGCACCTTCATTTATTATTTGATCTTTACCAAACTTTGCCAATTTTCTTTATATCAATGAAAGCTCGGACATGTTCGAAAACCAATCAGATCGGAATAATTTCACCGGAATTATGGACCTTGTTTTTTCTGGAAAATGTTTTTTCTGCATTGTGAACACTCTAGCACCTTCATTTATTATTTGATCTTTACCAAACTTGCATAGATTGTTAATATCAATAAATGCTTGGACAAGTTCGAAAAGCAGCCAAGTCGGATCAGTAACACCAGAGTTATGGCCCTTGTTTTGCTGAAAAATGCCATATTGAGCCTTGTGAACACCCTAGCACCTTCTTTTATTATTTGATCTTTACGAAACTTTGCCAGTGTCTTTATATCAATGAAAAACTCGGACAAATTTGAAAACCAGCCAAATCGGATAAAGTTCACCAGAGTTACGGCCCTTGTTTTCCTGAACCCCCCCCCCCCCAACATTTTCTGCCTTGTGAGCACTGTAGCACCTTCATTTATTATTTGATTTTTACCAAACTTGTACAGATTTTTAATATAAATGAAAGCGCGGAAGTGTTCGAAAACTAGCCAAATCGGATTATGGCCCTTGTTTTGCTGAAAAATGTCGTTTTAAGCCTTGTGAACACTCTAGCACCTTCGTTTATTATTTGATCTTTATGAAACTTTGCCAGTGTCTTTATATCAATGAAAGCTCGTAAAAGTTCGAAAACCAGCCAGATGGAATAAATTTCACCGGAGTTACGGCCCTTGTTTTGCTGAAAAATGCCATTTTCTGCCTTGTGAACACTCTAGCACCTTCATTTATTATTTGATCTTTACCAAACTTGCAGAGATTGTCTTAAAAAATGTTAGGACAGCCAGTAGAGCGCTACAGGCCTCTTGGGCCTCTTGTTGGTAATGTACACTGGAAACCCCAGGGATCGTGGGTTCAAATCTTACTGGAGGCTTTTTTTTTTCATTAGAAACCTTGGTTCATGGGTTAACAATTTTTTTTTTTATTAAATATTTTAATTATTTTTTAGATTTTTTTTTTTCTCATAAGAAACCTTTGTTCATTTTTAGCTCTACTGGTCCAAGACTTCGGCCAGCAGAGCTTATGGGATGACGAGACGTCCGTCCGTCGTCCGTTAACTTTTGCCTTGTGAACACTCCTCTAGGGCTTTCATTATTAATCGGATCTTTACGAATCTTTGACAGTGTTTTTATATCAATGAAAGCTCAGATAAGTTCGAAAACCAGCCAGATCAGATTAGTTTCACCGGAGTTATGACCCTTGTTTTGCTGAAAAATGTCATATTGAGCCTTCTGAGCACTCTAGCACCTTCATTTATTATTTGATCTTTACCAAACTTGCACAGATTGTTAATATCAATAAAAGCTCGGAGAAGTTCGAAAACCAGTCAAATCGAATGAGTAACACCGGAGTTATGGCCCTTGTTTTTCTGAAAAATGTTATTTTCTGTATTGTAAACACTCCAGGGCCTTCAATATTAATCGGATCTTTACGAAACTTTGTCAGTGTCTTTATATCAATAAAAGCTCGGAAAAGTTCAAAAATCAGCCAGATCAAAATAATTTCACCGGAGTTATGGCCCTTGTTTTGCTGAGAAATGCCATATTAAGCCTTGTGAACACTCTAGCAACTTCATTTATTATTTGATCTTTACCAAACAGATTGTTAATATCAATGAAAGCTCGTGCATGTTCGAAAACCAGCTAAATCGAACCATTGACAGCGCAGATATTGCCCTTGATTTAGTTAAAATGCTATATTTTGCCTCGTTAAGGCGATAGGGCCTTCATCTTTCATCTGATCTTTACGGAACTTTACCAGATTGTTTATATCAATGAAAGCTCGGACAAGTTCGAATACCAGCCATACCGGACAAGTAACAGTGGAGTTATGGCCCTTGATTTAGTTAAAAATTCTATATTTTGCCTCGTTAAGACGATAGGGCCTTCATCTTCCATCCGATCTTTACGAAACTTTACCAAATTTTTAATATCAATGAAAGCTCGGACAAGTTTGAAAACCATCCAGATTGGACCATTTACATTGGAGTCATGGCCCTTGATTTTCTGAAATATGCTATATATTGGCCTCATTAAGACGAAAGGGCCTTCATTTGGCCGGATTTCAACGAAACTTTGCAGGGATGATCAGTACCAAGCCTAGTTGTACATAGTCACCGTATTCCAGTTGAATGATTTTGGCGGAGGGATAGCCCTTTAAAGGTTTTAATACACAAACTTTGTTCTGACTAATTCTTCTGAACCCTTGGCCGGATTTAAACGAAACTTTTAGGGATGATAAATTTCATGTCTAGTTGTGCAAATCATTGCAATAATCCGGTTGAATGATTTTTGGCAGAATTATGGCCTTTTAAAGGTTTTAATACACAAACTTTGATCTACTTCTCCTGAACCCCTCGCCAGATTTCAATGAAACTTTGCAGGGATGATCAGCACCAAGCCTAGTTGTGCATGTCATCGTCGCGCTCCGGTTTACAGATATTTGGCAGAGGTATGGCCCTTTAAAGGATTTTGATACCACAATTTTTTTCCGGGCTAGTTCTCCTGACAAGGATTATCAGTATCAAGCCTAGTTGTGCATATCATCGCCATATTTCGGTTGAATGATTTTTGGCAGAGTTATGGCCCTTTAAATGTTTAAATACACAAACTTTGTCCAGATTAGTCTTTTCTGAACTCTGCCAGATTTCAGCGAATCTTGGCGGGGATGATCAGAACTAAGCCTAGTTGCACCTGTCATTGCCATGTTCTGGTTGAATGAATTTTGGCAGAGGTTTAAAGGTTTTAATACACTAACTTTGTCTAGCGAAGTTCTCCTGAACCTCTGACTGGATTTCAACGAAACTTTGAAGGGATGATCAGTACCAAGCCTAGTTGCGTACATCACCATGTTCAGGTTGAATGATTTATACATAAATTTTATCCTGAGCCAGTAGAGCGTCCACAGGCCCTCTTGGGCCTCTTGTTCTTTAATTGGGAGCTCAGGGGGCCTTGTTGGATCAGTTTTACGTAGAGGTATAGGGCAGAACTACAAGAGAAAAAGGTTTAATACTTTTTATATATTATCAGCCAATTTTGTTCAAAAGTGATCCTGGTGTTAAAATTTGCCCCGCCCCGGGGTTAACACTTTTACATAGACTTATATAGGGAAAAACTTCAAAATCCTGCTTCTCTGAAACTATAAGAGCCAAAGGTTTAATATTTTAAAACTTTGGTCACATGGGGTCACATGTCAAACTTGGTTTTATGTGTTTTTAGCTCTACTGATTTTTTTCTAGCGACTACTTCTCTGAAACTACTGAATGGATTTTCATGAAACTTTACAGAAATGTTGCCCATGAGGTCTAGTCGATCCTAACAAATATTCATGTTGATGTGAATTCCAAGATGGCCGCCAAATCTAAAAATAGATTTTTAAAAAACAAGTTTCTAGCGACTACTTCTTGAAAACTCTAAGTGATATTGATATGGGACATTTTCTAAAATGATCAGCATGACATGACGTTGGTCTTTGTCGAAAATCGTTTTGATTCAACGTTAAACATGGCTGCCAGCGGCCATCTTTGTTTACATAGAGTTATTTAATAAAAATTTGTAGCGACTACTTCTCTGAAACTACTCGACGGATTTCCATGAAACTTCACAGAAATGTTGCTCTTGATGTCTCAATGATCCTAGCAACATATCAGGTTGGTCGGAAATTCATGATGGCCGCCACAGCTAAAATAGATTTTCAAAAAACAAGTTTGTAGCGATTACTTCTTGAAAACTATAAGTGATATTGATATGCGTCTTTTCCTAAAATTATCAGTATGACATGATGTTGATCCTTGTCGAAATTTATTTTGATGCGACGTTAAACATGGCTGCCAGCGGCCATCTTTGTTTAAATAGAGTTATTCTATGAAACCTTGTAGCGACTACTCCTCTGAAACTACTTGACGGAATTTCATGAAACTTCACACGATTGTTGCTCTTGATGTATAATTGATACTAGCAAAACTTCAGGTCGGCCGGAAATTAAAGATGGCAGTCACGGCTAAAAATAGATTTTCAAAGAAACAAGTTTGTAGCGACTACTTCTTGAAAGCTATAAGTGATATTGATATGGAACCTTTTCTAAAATGATCAGCATGACATGATATTGGTCCTTGTCGAAAATCGTTTTGATTCGATGTTAAACATGGCTGTCAGCGGCCATCTTTGCTTACATAGAGTTATTTAATAAAAACTTTTAGCGACTACTCCTCTGTAACTACTCGACGGATTTTCATGAAACTTCACAGGAATGTTGCTCTTGATGTTTAATTGATCCTAGCAGAATTTCAGGTCGGCTGGAAATTCAAGATGGCCGCCTTGGCTAAAAATAGATTTTCAAAATACAAGTTTGTAGCGACTACTTCTTGAACCTATAAGTGATATTGATATGGGACTTTTTCTAAATTGATCAGTATGACATGATGTTGATCCTTATCAAAAATATTTTGATTGGACGTTAAACATGGCCGCCAGTGGCCATCTTTGTTGACATCGAGTTATATAATGAAAACTTGTATCGACTACTCCTCTGAAACTACCTGACGTATTTTCATGAAACTTCACAGGAATGCTGATCTAGCTATCAAAAATCTATCAGTAGAGCTTCAAGGTCATTGACCTCATGTTATTAACGAAAGTTTGATTTGTTATAAAAGGTAGTCCGACTTGAGCCAAATACATCCCTCCCCCTGTATAAGACACTTTATAAAAAACTAGTTTGATACTGCCATAATATTTTAAACCTTTGGTCATATGGGGTCACATGTAAAACTTGGTTTTATGAGTTTTTATTAACGAAAGTTTGATTTGTTATAAAAGCTTGTCCAACTTGAGCCAAATACATCCCTCCCCCTATATAAGACACTTTATAAAAAACTAGTTTGATACTGCCATATCTGAAAAACGATCCTTCTATCCCCACCTTCACCCCCGCCACCCCCCTCCCCTACTCCCACCCACCCACCATGGACACCATATATCAAGTAGAGCGATACAGGCCCTTTTGGGACTCTTGTATTTATTTATCAGTTAAAGTGACACTGTCCATAAGTAAGCTGATATTGAGCATAACCAAATAACTATCTGATTTTTATTCAATGAAATGTATACATGAAAACTTGAGCATAGACCCAAAGAAGTATGTAGTAATACATTCGTGAATTTGAAGAAAAACAAGTTTTAATTATTATTTGTAAATAATGTGGGCCCCACATTATTTACCTTTTCGGCTGATCCCGTGACTTCCATTACCGTATTAGGTTTTCTATATAGTACGTTATAGCCCGCTTAGCTCAGTCAGGAGCGATGTCGACTATCTCGCACTCCCACTGCCAATTTTTACCCGAGAGTGTAATTTTAGTTTGGGCTGCGAGTTCAAACGCACAAAGTGGCACTTCTTTTTTTGTACCGCGATTGAATTCCATTCAACAATCTTGCATTTAATTAGTGTGTGTTTTATAGGCTAAAAGGTACGGACATTGTCCCTTTAATAACATGTATGTCATTTATGTATTTCCACAGAAACTGTTATATTTATTAATCAGTTAATAACATGTATGTCATCATCAGTACACGATGTAAATAGATTTATTAAACTAGTAAAAGCTGTTGTTATTATTTATACCACAGGCCTTTTAATATGTCTGTGTTTATACATCTCTACTCCCGTAGGGAAAAGAAAACTATAAGAATGTGCGCACAAGAAATCACTTCCATCCTTATTTCTGGAGACTAACTGCCCATATATTGAATATGGCTCCCCCACACAAAGTGTGGTAGGGGAGCCATGTTGATGTTGTGCTTTCTGTCTGTAGGTCTGTGTGTGGGTCTGTGTATGGGTCTGTGTCACAAACGATGTCCGATCAATAACTAGAGAATGGTTGGACCTAGGGTCCTCAAACTTGGAAGAATGGTTGGACATGACCAGTAAATGACCTCTATTGATTTTGGGGTCACTAGGTTAAAGGTCAAGGTCGCGGTGACCTTGACTATCAAAACGATGTCCGATCAATAACTAGACAATGGTTGGTCATAGGGTCCTGAAACTTAGAAGAATAGTTGGTCATGACCAGCAGATGACCTCTATTTATTTTGGGGTCACTAGGTCAAAGGTCAAGGTCGCGGTGACCTTGACTATCAAAACGATGTCCGATCAATAACTAGAGAATGATTGGTCATAGGGTCCTCAAACTTGGAAAGATGGTTGGTTCATGTCAAGTAGATGACCGCTATTGATTTTGGGGTCACTAGGCCAAAGGTTAAAGTCGCAGTGACCTTGACTATCAAAACTATGTCCGATAAATAACTAGAGAATGGTTGGTCATAGGGTCTTCACACTTGGAAGGATGGTTGGTCATTACACAAGTAGATAACCCGTATTGATTTTGGGGTCACTATATCAAAGGTCAAGGTCGCGGTGACCTTGACTATCAAAACGATGTCCGATCAATAACTAGACAATAGTTGGTCGTAGGGTCCTCAAACTTGGAAGGATGGTTGGTCATGACAAGTAGATGACCCTATTGATTTTGGGGTCACTAGGTCAAAGGTCAAGGTCGCGGTGACATTGACTATCAAAACGATGTCCATCAATAACTAGACAATGGTTGGTTATAGGGTCTTCAAATTTGGGAGGATGGTTGGTCATGACAAATAGATGACCCCTATTGATTTTGGGGTCACTAGGTCAAAGGTCAAGGTCAAAAGTAAACGGTCATCTTGGGCACTACGTCAGTCACAATGGAGTTTTTCGAGTCATTTCAGAGTGTGGCAACTGTTTTAAAACTGCTATTACTGCTGTTAAAACATTTTTTAAATATTTAGTAAATGTTATTATTATTTCATAGTCTCCTTGTGTTGTTAATTTTTCCTAGCCTTGTAATGTTATTCCATATTAACCTAATTGCCCAAGCATGTGTTTAGATTGAATTGTGTAGTTAGATGTACTTTTTCCATATTAACCCTATGGCTCCATCCAAGTTCAGATTAAACCTGAGGCAGACTTAAATTATATAGATATTATAAATTGAACAGATGACTTTTATCTTGCGTTGTTCGTCGATGAGTAAAGACAGGACATTTTTGTTCCATAATGTTATCAATCCTGGTAAGGTCAGAGTCCTGGCCATATGCCATGGCATTTAAACTGAGCTTGGATAACATGGCTACGTCCTAGTCGTGGTGCCGAACATCATGCATCCAATCACAACACTTATGCTCTGTCTGTCTGTCTGTATGTGTCTGCCTTACTTTCATGGGGCGGGGGGCTTGGCTTTAGAGTCAAAGGTGAATATCAAACCGACATCTGATCAATAGAGAACAGTTGGACCTGAAGGTCGTCAATTATGTCTGTTCGGGTGAGTGGGGGAGCCATACGTTTTTGTCCCATGGACAACAACAATTTCTAGTTGGTCCCAGCTTTCGGTAAAGAAAGGCGCCCAGGACAGAGAAGTGCAGCAAGCTCTCATAGGCTTATCCAAAGAGCATTGCCTTACACAAGTCTTCGACCAACCGACCCGAAATGACAACAACTCTGACCTCGTTTTTACAAACAACGCCTCTCTGGTAAAGATCTCTACATGGGTTCCTGGCATTAGTGACCACGCCATGATTGTAACTGACATCGACATCTTACCGCGTTTCATAAAGCAGATATCAAGGAATGAATGAATGAATGAATGGTGTTTTACGGCACGTCGACACATAAATAGGTCATATTGTGCGCAAAAACTGATTGAATGATGATGAAATGAAGGATTATTTAAAAATTAATGCAAACATTTAAAGTTAAAAATATTAAAATATAAGGGATGATATGGTAGTAATACAAAGTATATATGTAAATCAACAAATGCCCGAAAACGGGTATATAAAAAAGTAATTATATACAAGAACATATTATAATGATTTATATAGTCTGAATTCCTTAAGGAAATCTAAAACTAGACTAAAATCAATAGTATTAAATAACTCGGTCATAGTATTAACATTGTAGTACCTTTGACGCATAGGATCAAAGTCTACACATTCCAGCAATATGTGTTTGACCGTTAACGGTGCAAAGCAGGGTATACATTCTGGTAATTGCTCACCTTGTAATAAATATGAATGAGTATAACGTGTATGCCCTATTCTGCACCGGGCTAGGACAACTTCCTCTCGACGAATGGGTCTTCTAGAAGAACGCCATTCTCCGAGTAGCGGTTTAATTGAATGGAGTTTATTGTTAACTGACAAATCCCAAGCGGTTTGCCAAGAGTTACGAATATATGTGTTAATACAACTTTTAAAATCAGTAGAAGGTAATTTGGTATTAGATATATGTAGATCTAATGCTGCCTTAGCAGCACTATCAGCTCTATCATTACCACGTATTCCTACATGGCTTGGAAGCCAGCAGAAAATAATAACATTATCAATTATAAGAGAATTGTACTTTTCTAAAAGTTGAAGCACAACTGGGTTATCATGTTTCATATTACCCAGTGCTTGAAGATGAAAGGGAATCAGAAAAGATTACAAAATGGTCGTCATCAGATTCCTGAATATAATTTAAGGCAAGTTCAATTGCCTTAAGTTCAGCTGAAAAGATAGAGGCCTTGTCAGGCAGGCGGCTCTTTATGCTGTGTTTGTGAACAACAGCTGCTGCAGCTACCTTATCTCCAACTTTAGAGCCATCTGTGTAGATATGTTGAAAGTTACTGTATTTCGATTTAATTTCATTAAATTTGCTTTGAAAGACAGTGGGGTCTGTACTGGATTTGTTGCTATTACAAAGATCGAAAATAATTGTTGGTGTTTCCAAAGTCCACGGGGGAATTTGTGGTACTTTGTACTTGGCAATCAAATTTAGGTCGATTTCAGTGTCTCTTAATTTTGATTTAATACGAAGACCAAATGGTCTGATGGCCTTCGGTTTTCGATCAAAAAGAGGTTCATAACTAGGACTAAAGACATTATCGAAAGTTGGGTTTGAAGGGTTAGATTTAAATTTAATGGTATATTGAAGGGCTAACTTGTCCCGTCTATGAGACAGTGATGGTTCATTAGCTTCAACATATAGACTTTCGGCTGGTGACGTACGAAAGGCTCCCAAGGCGAGTCGTAATCCTTGGTTATGTATAGGATCGAGCATCTGCAAGTATGACTTGCGAGTCGATCCATATACTATTGAGCCGTAGTCCAGCTTGGATCTGATAAGAGATCTATAAAGTTGTAAAAGGACTTTACGATCTGCTCCCCAGTTAGTGTTAGCAACAACTTTAAGTAAATTAAGAGCTTTAAGGCACTTGGCCTTCAAGTATTTAAGGTGTGGTATAAACGTTAATTTACGGTCGAAAATAAGACCAAGGAATTTTGTCTCATCTACTACTGGTATTGGTGACCCATCCAGTGTTAGATGAGGGTCTTCATGATGTTTACGTAGTTGACAAAAATGCATACTATTAGTTTTAGATTTAGAAAATTTAAAACCATTTTCATCAGACCAGGTCTGAAGTTTATTGAGACATTGTTGAAGTTGTCTCTCAATAGTGATTATGTTTTTTGCACGATAACATATAACAAAGTCGTCAACATATAGAGAGCAATCCACACCAGGATTGATACATTTAACAATATTGTTAATTTTTATACTAAAAAGAGTGACAGAGAGTATGCTGCCCTGTGGCACACCCATCTCCTGTTCATGGATGTCAGAGAGGGTTGAACCCATTCGGACACGAAACTGTCTGTCCTCTAAGAAATTCTCTATAAAAATAGGTAATCGGCCTCTAAGACCAAGGTCATGGAGATCATTCATAATACCATACTTCCATGCTGTATCATAAGCTTTCTCCAAGTCAAAAAATACAGCGACTAGATGTTCTTTTTTTATGAAAGCTTCCCTTATAAACGATTCAAATCGTATGAGATTGTCTGTTGTGCCTCGTTGGCGTCGGAATCCACTTTGATACTTTGTTATCAGCTTGTTGGACTCCAGGTACCAAACGAGTCTCTCATTAATCATTCGTTCCATGGTTTTACATATACAACTCGTTAAAGCGATTGGGCGATAATTTATTGGGTCCGTATGATCCTTCCCAGGTTTGGGGACTGGAATAACGATTGCTTCCCGCCAAGAATCGGGGAAGTTTCCAGTCACCCAAACCTTATTAAATATATCAAGAAGGGTAGAGAGAGAGGATTCAGGTAAATGTTTTAGTAATTGATAATGGATATCATCAGGACCAGCTGATGTATCATGAGCCTTTTTAAGGGACTCTCGAAGTTCTTTGAGAGTGAATAGTTTATTGTATTTTTCCAGGTTTTTCGACTTGAAGTTCAGCTTCTTCTGTTCTTTTCGTTTCTTATTTTTCAGAAAATTTGGTTGACAATTTTCAGAAGAAGAATTTTTTGAAAAAGTTTCTGCCAAAGTGTTTGTTATATCTTTGACAGATGTTATATCTCCGTTATGTGTTTTAAGATGATTTACAGAACTAGAGTTACCTTTACCACTTATTTTCCGGACCATGTCCCATGTCTTCTTAAGAGATGAGCGAGAATTCAGCCTAGAGACGTAAGATCTCCAGGATTTCCTCTTGCTATCCTTAATAGTTCGACGGGCTTTCGCACGAAAAACTCTAAAGTTATCTAAATTTGTTTGAGTTGGCCGCAAGTTAAAATTATTTAATGCAGCTTTACGATCGCTGACTGCCTTTCTGCAGTCATCGTCGTACCATGGTTTATGTGGGCGTTTAGGATTTGCCGAGGTTTTTGGAATGGTTTGATCAGCTATATCGTGAAGAGTTTTGGTAAAAAGAGCAGTTGCGTCTTCGACATCATCGAAAACGGAAGGCTTTAATTTTTCCTCGCAAAGAGATTGAAACGTAGTCCAATCAGTCTTGCGAAGTTTCCATCGTTGCGTTTTTTCGAGAAGTGGAGGGCCGATATTTTCAAGAAATATGGGGAAGTGGTCACTTCCACAGAGGTCGTCTCCAACACTCCACGAAAAGTCCATCAAAAGCGTTGGATCGCATATTGTTAAATCAATGGAAGAATGAGAGCCTGTAGCAGGATGTAAATAAGTATGTGACTTATTATTAAAAAGACACAAATTGTTTTTGGCTAAGAAATCTTCAATTTTCTTGCCTTTATCGTTTATATCTTTACAACCCCAGATGTAGTTGTGTGCATTAAAATCGCCCAAGGGTATAAAAGGTGATGGCAATTGTGCAACTAGGTGATTTAGATCTTTAGGATCTAGTGAAGAACTAGGTGGTAAATATAAGGAACATATTGTTATGACTCTGTGCATAGTAACACTGACCGCAATAGCTTGCAAATTTGTTTTCAACGGAACAGGTCTGTGAGGAATGTTTCGATTAACGATTATCGAAACTCCACCAGTCGCCTTGTCCCCGGTATCACAAATATGATTGTATAGTGAGTATTGTTTAAAAGATAACTTATCACTTGTCTTCAAGAATGTTTCTTGAAGACAAAAGGCAATAGGGTTGTGTTCATTTAAAATTAAGCTGATTTCATCATAATTTGGTTTCAAACCTCGACAATTCCATTGAATGATCTTATTAGTTTTACCAATCATTGAGCGCTAAGGCGATTTTTAATTTTATTTTTGTTTTTGGCCTTAGATTTAGGAGAGGTCTTAGGAGACTCAAGCAGCGACATCTCTACTGATGACTCCTCCTCCCTGGAAGAAGTCAGCTGAAGTGGCACCGCAACTAACCCCTCATGGGAGGATGGATGTGGCAGTGCAGCTGCTGGATCTGAAATGTCCATGAGTTGTTCAAATTTGTTATGCAGCTCAATAGGGCCGTCAGACACCTTTGGCTGCTCCTTGTGCTCCCTAGTTGGAGAAGCACCAGGCTTTCTTAGCTCCTTAGTTGGAGAAGCACTAGACTTTCTAACTTCCTTAGTTGGAGCAGCACTAGGCTTTCCAACCGAAGAAGTAGACTTCACAACTGGGGAACTATTAGACTTCAGAGTCGTAGAAGAACTCGCTTTCTTTCCAATTCTGAGAAATCGACGTGCCCTTGACATTGCCAGAGCTGGCCGAATTTGTGTTTGATTTAAATGAAAAAGTTTGACTAGGTGAAAAGTTAAATTTTGGTTTGTTAAGTTGTATTTGTTGACTTTTGTTTGGATTTGATACTGAGGAAGTATTCTTTGTATTTTGAATTTCTGGCTGTGGTTCGTATTGCGTACTTGCATCCCTGCATTCTGTGTGTGTTGCTTTTGTTTTGAGAATAGATGCGTATGAGGTCGGATTTGAGATTTTATATTTTTCTTCAATCAATTTTCGTGCTTCTGGAAAGGGAATATTTTGTGTATATTTAACTGTTATGATTTCTTTTTCTTTTTTGAATTTTTCGCATAATTTTGAATTTGCATGATGTCCTAGACCGCAGTTGGTACATCATTTGAGGTCGTTAGGACAATCTGATTCATTATGTTTGAACGCAGAGTCGCCACATTTACCACAACGTTCTTCTTTAGTACACCTGGAGTTGTGGTGCCCAAAGGCTTGGCAGTTGTAGCAACGTAACGGGTTTGGAATGTAGGCGTCAACATGCAGTTGCAGATATGCCACCTTTATTGTTTTTGGTAAGACGGGTGTTGCAAATGTGAGTATGATAGTATTTGTATTAATAATTTTGTCATTCCTCTTGATGGTTATTCGGCGAGCTGCAGTTACCAACTGTGGCGCAAGCTCGAGAATAATTTCGTCTTCAGGTACTCCGGAGAGATCCGGGCACCTGATGACGCCTTTGGAAATATTCAAAGAGGAATGAGGGTAGCATTTGACCTTTGTGCTTAAAATGTTTGTAATTGTTAATAAATTATCAGTGGGATTTTTTTTCAGATTCAATTAGGATAGTTTTGTTCTTTAATTTCTTTATTTGTTTAACATGTCCAGCTATGGACTGGACAGTTTTCTGAATAAGGAAAGGTGACATATCTGCAACAGGCCTTTTACCCGTTTTCCGATTCAAAGATATCAAGGAAATATTATTTACACTTCAAAGCCAACTGGGACGAAATCCACAAGGACACATGCAAACTATTCGAATCCATCATCAACTCAGAGGACATCTGGTAGAAGTTCCAAGACCGGATTTGACCAAACCATGGATAGAAACATACCATCCAAGATGTGTAGCAAACGTAAATCTGCTCCATGGATAAACAAAACATTAAGAAAAATGACTAAAAGACTATACAGGCATGCAAAGAAAACAAAACAACGGAACCAATACAGATAATACCAGAAGCAGTGTAAGCGAGCATTTAATAAAGCAGAGGTGAACCATATCAACGACACAATAATGCTCGGTCTGAATGAAAACAATACCAAAACATTTTGGAGAGGTGTGAAATCCAGACGCCAAGACAATATTGGAATCTCCCCGATGAAAAAGCTTGGTCAACTAATGAATAGAAGCAAGGATAAGGCACAACTCCTAGTAGAACAATTCAGCTCCGACTTTACAAAAGAAGAAACCTCAACCAATCTACCAAAAATCAAACGTAGGCCAAAGACAAAAATCTCCTTATCATCACTATAACCGGCGTAGAAAAGCTTCTAAATAACAAACATCACCAAGGCTAGAGGACTGGACAACATCGCGAATATAATATTAAAAAGTGTGCCTCCCAGTTAGCACCAGCACTAGCACTACGTTACATCTACCAAAAACGTCGCCCCGGTCTACAAGAAAGGTGACGTCCATCTCCCAGAAAACTACAGACCAGTATCACTGACATGCATTTCTTGTAAACTTTGGGAGCACATTATCTGCAAACATATCCTAGATCACATAGAGAAAAACAACATCCTAACTACCTTCAGTCACGGTTTCAGATCTGGTTACTCATGCGAAACACAACTTATCACCACAATGCACGACCTGCTGAAGAATCACAACCAAGGCTCCTAAATAGACATTACCATCATTGCCATACTTGACTTCTCTAAGGCCTTCGATACCTTGCCCCACAAGAAGTTACTGTATAAGCTGGAAAATTATGGAGTCTTCGAGATCCCGTCGCGTGTGTATCACGGCGCTTCGGTATGTTCAAAACCTTGACAGTCTGTTAGCCGGAAGGCAACGGCACAGACAATAGTGCACTTAAAACTCAAAGTTGTAAGTAAATTTTAGACCTATATCATGGCACGGTGTTATATAATCAAAGAAAACAAGACCCAAGGATAAAAATGATTTTCAAAAATAATTTTAAGCCTTCACTGATTTTGATTTTGATTTTGATCTCCTCTCTCTCTCTCTCTCTCTCTCTCTCTCTCTCTCTCATTCTGGTAAAACTATACTGGGTTTGATCGTACTACAGTCTGGGATCTATATCCAGGTGTCAGACAGACCGGCGAAAAAAAGCCCATAGTTGAACACAATGCAAACTAAGCTATGTTTGGGGCTCAGTCACACCTTCCACAACAATCCCCATTTATATACCCTTTAACCCTGTGAATCACACATGTTTGGCTCTCAAATTGTCCTATATCCAGGAAAAAACACCGATTCTCAAATTGTCCTATATCCAGGAAAAAACACCGATTCAGTTTTTCAGCAGTTCATATCATTCATTCATAAAATGCATATTTTGAACTACACACAGGTCAAAGCCGCATCTCTGCCTAACCTCTGTGCTCATACGCGCCGAAGACATAGTCCTAAAAACACAGTAAAATACTTGTTATTAGTGACAGCAGACATGACATGTTAACATCAGGGTAAATTTAACTGTGCAATGAAAATCAGTTTTGAGAAAAACACATGCAAATGAGACACTTTGGATTTTTACATGAAACTATTTTAGCACCCTACGACCCGGCAGTAATTCCTGATTGGTCTGACACCATATGACATTACTCTGGTAAACATACTGAATGTTATCGTACTTTAGTCCGCCCACTTGAGTAACTAGGGTTGATGAGAGTCGACCATAATCATGTGTAATATATAAATGTGTGCTCATTGGTAACAAACAATCATCAACGACTACATTTTTCTGAAAATGGCTAAATACCTATTGATAAGTAAGCATTAAAACAATCTGTATTTTCTTTTCTCAAAGTAACACGCGTTTACAACTGCACTTTATACCGTTAATATTTGGTAAAATGTTGATAAGTGAATGAAATATTATTGAAATTTACACGCGTTATTTAGTAAAAATGTAACGAACATAGTAAATGGAAGTGTTAGGTTCTGCGTTCAAAATCGTAAAATAAATGTAGTCTATATAACTTCATATTTTATCTGTAAACTTAATTTAAATATTTTTCTTACAGGTCTTGTGCTATCTTTATGGATTTTAGCAGATACAGGTAAGTTGCTTTGTCATAAAAAATAGACTAAGTTTTAGGTTTAAAGAGCATGCCTCCAGAATGCATCTAAAACGATTATTTAACATACATATATTCGGTACAATTCGGTTGCATTGGTACACCGGCAGATTGAACTGAATACATTTCCTTCATTGTGACTTGTTTATCCCATATTGAATGAGTAGTTTTGTTTATATCTTTTTCCTATGCTAAAAAGCAGGTATAAAAGTCGAACAGGAAATGTGGCTTTCACAGAACACAGAGTGAGTGAGTGAGTGAGTGAGTAGAGAGTGAGTGAGTGAGTGAGTGAGTTAGAGAGAGAGTGAATGAGTGAGTGAGTGGTGAGTGAGTGAATGAGTGAGTGAGTGAGTGAGAGAGTGAGTGAGTGAGTGAGTGAGTGAGTGAGTGAGTGAGTGAGTGAGTGAGTGAGTGAGTGAGTGAGTGAGTGAGTGAGTGAGTGAGTGAGTGAGTGAGTGAGTGAGTGAGTGAGTGAGTGAGTGAGTGAGTGCGTTTGTGCGATCGAACGAACGAACGAAGAAGCGAACGGAGGACGGACGGACGAACGAACAAACCATCGAACGAACGAATGGAGTTTTACGGCACTTCGACACATAAATAGGTCATAATATCCGCAAAATCTGTTGAAAAATTAAGCATCTATTGTTAAAACTATTAGCAAATAAGGGAAGATATGGTAACATTCTTAACTATGTAACTATGTATATTTAGATCAACAAAGTGTAAGAATGTAAATGCAAATATAAATATATTACACTGAATTATACAGTCAGATTTCTGAAATCTAAAACAAGACTGAAATTATATCAAAACTCTTTCATACTATTAAGTTGAACTTGATAGTGTCTTTCCCGTATAGGATCAACGGCCACACAATTTAACAATATATGTTTTACCGTTCATGGTGCAAACCAGGGTAAACTATACATTCTGCAATTAATCAGAAGCAATGCTCGTGAGATCACTAACACGAACGGGTTGACAATAAGGCTACACAGCCTTGGAACGGTCAATGGCAAAACGTCTACTGAGGGGGTTCAAAACAGGTTCTAGGGTGCACCAAACCTCACTTTTACCTATTGTCATAAAAAAACACACTAAAAAACTAAAAAACACGAAACAGTGTAAATAAAGAAATCCCCACCGAGCTATTTCTCTAACAATAAAGGCAACAGCAATGTCAAAGAAATATAATTTTTCAAAAGAAAATACGGAGGCAAACCTCTTCAAGGCGTCTGGAAAGGTTGTTAAATTTTTCATCTTGCAACCACTACTTCATTTGAAAACTACCTAAATTCTTAGTAAGGTTTGTTCAATGACGGTTCATTTCAGTACATTTATCCAGCCACATAGCACGTGTATTGCCAAAGTTATGGTCCTTTGATTTCTGAAAATTTACGTGTTTTTTTGCGGTATCCGCTAAAACATGTTAACATCTATAATATCAACAATACATTTAGGAACCTGTTTATAATGTTTGCTTGAAGTCCATGAAAGCTCGATAACCAGCCACATAACACGTATATTGTCAAAGTTATGGTCCTTTGATTGTTGAATTATTTTTTTTGCGGTATCCGCTACAACATTTTAACATCTATGATAAAAACAATACATTTAGGAACCTGTTTATAATGTTTGTTTGAAGTCCATGAAATCTCTGTTATAACATGCATCAGCGAATAATCAGTTCATACGTACATGGTCTAAATCGATTATTTTCTTAGCCCTTAAACAGTGCCCTCCGCCGAACCATAATATTATGCTAAACTGTGTTTGTTTGTTTGTTTGAATGGTGTTTTACCTACTTTTTAGCACATGCTAGGCCATATATATACTCTTAGGGTAGAGGCGGACCATCCAATCTTTCCTTGGTAGAACCAGTATTGTATACATGTATCTCCCGTAAGAATTGACACTTTCTCACTTACAAGTCCAGCTCTAAATTTGATTCGACAGCCGACAGCGGTGAGCGTCGAGAAAGTTTCAAACTTAACGGTCTTACCCTCTCGACCAAGACTGTGCTTGCGTTAGAATTATGAATATTAAAATCAATATTTCCGGTCTGTATGCATGTGTAAAGAATGTTCATTCTTGCACAAATGTAACATCGGAGTCCTTCGGACAGCATTCAATTTGTGTGACATTCAACTTTCTTTACACATGCATAAACGCCTAGGAAAACACAGTCCTATAATTAAAGTTATCATCAATGTATTAATGAAGCACACCTCAATTTTCTGATGTTGGTAATAAATTTACAAGTGTACCATAATGATTTTTGTCTGTCAATTCAGATGACCCAGATTCGGACCATTTCACTACTTAATTAACATCATGTGTATAATTGTCTTGCTCATGATTTTAGACACGGACTCATTTATAAGACAATACAGACACACCTATAAGCCTTAATAACCACAATTATTATTAAACCATGAAATAATTGATTGATGTCTCTTCAGATAATATATTTCTTTAATTTGTGTTTCTTAAAATCACATTACGCAAATAACTTAAATAGGTTTGTTAATCTTCCCTAAATATAGCAGGGGTTTAGTGTTTGATCCATTCAGAGTTCGCCACTATGCTTTCCTGTTTGACTGGGTGATGACCGGCAGATTGCGAACCCCATAATGACGTCTAGCTAAATCCTCAAAGGACGGTAGCGTTTGATGTTTAAATTACATCTTGTCTTGTCGTAACGTAGTGCTTTTTTCGTTTGCTCTGGCTTTTGCCATGTCAATGAGTACTCGTTTTGTGACTTTTGTGTATTATATATCATATGTACATGATAATCTATGACTGTGTTACATGCATTTTGTCTATTAATGCTGCCTTGTTTGTTAGAGAATATAATATGGCGGGAATATCTTTATTTGCACTGTCCCGTTTTTTTTTTGGGACAACACTAGGGTAAGAGTAAGGTTTGGACCTCCCTTAAACATATTTAAGTTTGCCCTTTCCCGACCCTTATTTCAAATTTTATTTAGGTAGGTTGGCAAACTTTTTTAAAAGGCTAAATTTAACGTAAGAAAAATCATTGATCTTTGAATTAATAACTGAACTGGCATTACTATATATATACGAAAATCAATAAAATCGCCCAATGGAATTAAGGCGGGACCACGTAATGAATAATAAAAGTACAAAAGTCCTTGAACATTTTGAATGTTATAAAAAGTAATTGATTAATTTTATTAGATTTTATAGTCACACCAAAAACTAAAGTCATATTGCGACTTTCCAGCTTCCATTGGTGGAGGAAGACCCCAGGTGCCCCTCCGGGCAATTTTCGTGCACGGGCGGGCACCTGGGTGAAACCAACTGCAATCATAATGATTTTTGAACCTGTGAAATGTGTTGCTACGCCTTCCCAGCAGGAGTTTGATTCACTTAAGAAAGCTGACTTGCTCTTGCGTGCTGAACATTATAATTTATTGAAGAGTAATCTTCTATGAGAAAATCAGATATCAAAAACATTTTGCCAAGTTTATGGTTGGTGTAGAAATTTTTTAAAAATTTCAAAGTGCTTTAAATTTGTTAGTAGAAACAGAGTCTGAATTAATATTAAAAGTAATTGAATTCTAAAAAAGAAAAGAAATTGAATTAGAACAAAAAATGAAAATAGAAATGGCAATGAAAGAAAAAGAAATGGAAATGCAATTTAAGGAAGGAAAAGAAAGATAATTTGAATATATTAAAGATGCGGAAAATGGATTTGGCAAGCAAGGCAAGTTCACATTCACCGACACCCTCCTTCTAATCTACTTTTGATGTAACTAAGTATAATCGATTAGTAGCTCCTTTCCAAGAAAAAGAAGTTGACAAATATATTCTTCAATTTGAGAAAATTGCTGAAAATTTGATATGACCATTGGAAAACTGGACATTACTTTTACACAGTGTTTTAATTGGTAAAGCCCGTGAAGTTTACACTCAATTGACAGTAGGGCAAAGTTTTTCATACGAAACTAATAAAGAAGTAATTTTGAAGGCTTATGAACTGGTCACTGAGGCATATAGGCAGAAATTTAGTAATTGTAAAAAGTACATGATGAAACACATGTTGAATTTGCTCGAACCAAAGAACAGCTATTTGATAGATAGTGTGCATCCAAAAAAATTGAGTGCAATCATGATAAATTAAGGCAACTTGTTTTAATTGAAGAGTTCACAAAGTTCATTAAGAAAAATAATTTAACCTATTTAGATGAACGAAAGGCACAAACATTGGAAGATGCTGCGCGTTTGACGATGACTATACGTTAACTCACAATGTCTTTTATGTTCACAAACTAAGCCCTCAGCACCATTCTTCTTTTAAGAAAACCTCACACTCGCACGACAGTAGTTCTAAACCCCAGTCTGGCACATTAAGTACTAGTACTTTCAAACATCAAGCATCTAATGGGAATACTGACCAAAATCCTTATCTCAAATTACTGACAAAAAGAAACGTCACCTCATTTCTGAGTGCTTCATTTTGAAAAGGAGACTTACGAATCATTCATATTTGGAGGTTTTATATCACGTATTGGTGATTCAAACCAACCCAACCATATGTCCTTATTCAGGGGGTAGAGTGCGGTTATTTGACACTCCTTCTCCATAATAATTATTTGTCATCAAAGATCATGACAAACTATCATGATCACAAGTTATAAGCGAACAAAGAGATCCGGAGATGCATGGCTTATTTGATAGGACTGTTAGTGACGATTACGCCTCACAAGTCCCAGTTTGTTATTTTACTAAACATGGAATCCTGATGAGATAATGGCGACCACTTGTTGTCCCTGCTGCTGATGATTTAGCAAACTGTGGTTCTAGTTCATAACTATCGTCTGGAAATTCTAAGTTTGGCACATGAAACTCCTGTCTGCTCACATAGACATTAATAAGACATATCCCAAGATTGTGTGTCATTTTTTATGGGCCAAACATCAAAAAAGATGTTTCACAATACTCTAGGTCTTGTCATACATGTCAAGTGGTAAGAAAATCCAATCAGAAGATTCTAAAAGCGAATCTTAAACCTATTCCAGCATTTGAGTCAGGAGAAATCCTTCAAGAGCACCTTAGCTCTCTGGATTATAGGCCGAAGACTTAAAATGCTGAATGCCTAAATCATGCACGACCTTTTGAATTTTGACCCTTGATCAGACTGAACATATTTTGGAAGGCCAATTAATGTGAAAAGGGGCCAACGCAGTTTATTATACTGGAAGATTCGTCAAATGCTGGAATAGGTTGAAGATGGGCTAGGATTTGAACTAGGAACCACAACTTGATAACTGGTAATCCCCAGCAGGGACATCATGTGGTTGACATAGTCTCATCAGGATCCCATGTTTAGTGAAAAAACAAACTGGGATTTGTGAAGATTCATCTTCATTAACAGCCCTATCGAATAAGCATACAATCTCCGGATGTCTATGCCGTTCGCTTATAAGTTGTGATCTTGATAACTTGTCATTTAATCTAATAGAAGGAGAAGGATCAGATAAGTGAATATTAGTATCGTGGTTAATCCACTTGTATCTGACAAGCCTTCTTTGGATCAATCTCCTGATCCCTTTGATCAGGAAATGCAGGACTTGTATCTGGCTTGTGCAGTATTCGAGCTATTGAAAAGTCTGACAATATTTTGGCTGATACGCTTATTGGTCAATTTTATAATACAGAGATTAACTAATCTCTTGATATTAGCCCATCTGAATCCCAGACGGACTACAGTAAAAATAATATTCACTTATCTGATCATTCTACATCTGTTAGATTGAATGGCACATATCATGACAACCTATCATCTTGACGAATATTTATTTGATTTAATTTTAAAGGTGTTAATGGTTGCAAAAAGTGGAATTACTTAGTAAAAAAACTCTTACAGTCTGGATTTAATAAGATATACTGATACATATGGTGCGTTTAACAAAATAACTATGTTACAATATGTCACTAAATCGTTGGAAGATTAATATAAACATGCATGGTATAGCACAGTATAACATGCATGGTATAGCACAGTTAATAGCGATGTCCGAATGTATCAAATTAAGGACGTATGCATTGTGTAAACATGCATTCGATTTAGTACTGTCCTGTGAACTCTTTCCTCCACCTTTTTCATGTCCAGGTGAGGAGTATCCGCACTAAGAATTGAGACTGGAATATCGAATCTGATTTGGTCAAATAATTTATGTTTAGTATTGTTTTAAATGGATAACGCTTAATATAAGGAATGTCTAAAGGGGTAATACCACCGGGCGCCACCTTACATAATTTTGTAAGGATACCTTCTATTTACAGTTTTAGATGATTTGATTATTTCTCCCCTCACCGCTGTAGGTTCGATCCCTCAGTGTCCTAGGAATCTGTATGTGAGGAATCTATCCAGCTGGCTTGCGGAACGTCAGTGGTTCTACCCAGGTGCCCACACGTGCACTAAAATTTCCCGGAGGGGCACCCGGGGTCTTCTTCCACCAATGGAAGCTGGAAAGTCGCCATATGACCTTAGCTGTTGGTGCTACTATAAAATCCAATTCAATTCAATTCAACGGAATATTTCTGGATGTCGGAAAGTTAAATTGTCGAGGATAAAAGTGATTGCCTGGGTTTATAATGATAGTAATAAAGATAGTTTTTTATAGTATTTAATGTATATTTTATATGTAGAATAAATGAGATAAAATACGTTCCGTCTCTTATAATTCTGTATAGAATGGTGTTTAAATGATTATGTTTATAGTTTCAATGATTGTATAACATGTTTGTAAAAATGATGAGGCATACATAAATCATAGTAATAAAACTAAACTACGTAATACAATCCAATTATAATTAATTACCAAGCCAAATATTGAACCATATCTATAAAATTAATGCTTTGTTTGTTTAGTATGTAAAATATATGCTTGGTAAGCCTGTATATGTATATGAAATAGTCGGTTTTAGAAGCTCACTAGCTTATGTTTTCTGTTTGTCAATTACGACTTTGTAAATAAAATTTACTTTACTCTAATATGAAGTTGTAATTTTTCATATTTTAAAATGGCTAATCATGCGGAAACAACCGCTTTTATGTCCTGGTATTCAGGATATGAGACACTTACCCACTTATGACCATCCGATTTCGTATGCATCCCACGTCATACATGTATACTGTAAGGTTTAACTATCATCAGTTATAGAAATGTAGTCAGCATTTTTTCCTTTCGTTATAAATTAATAAAATGTCAATAAATGAGAAAAAATACAATTTATGTGTTATGTCCCCAAACATGACTTTGTTATACATGCATTGGTTTATTGTTATTTCTGTTATATGCACATACTGATATTGTACAAACGGTATTTAAAGTATTTGTTTTATTGAAAGGCATGCGCCTTGTAATTTTTGGTGACTAAACGTTACAAAAAATATGTATTTTTTCTTTTTGCTTAAGTCATACTTCAAGATTGAAGTGTGTACCTTTAATAAATACCACCTACTCCCCACTCTTTCCGCCAACCTACACACACACATGCCCAGCTTGTATCAAGGTTGTTTAAATTTCCTTTGATAACTGCAAAGCATTTAATTGTTTAATTCAGGATAGTTAACTAAAGAGTATTGCCCAATCTGCTTCCAAAATAGAAGTCACGCTTAAATTTGATAAACTAGCTAGTACGCACACACACACACGCCCGCCCGCCCGCCCGCGCGCGCACGCACGCACGCACGCACGCACGCACACACACACACACGTGTGTGTGTGTGTGTGTGTGTGTGTGTGTGTGTGTGTGTGTGTGTGTGCGTGCGTGCGTGTATGCGTGCGTGCGTGCGTGCGTGCATGCGTGCACAAAGATATTGCGGTGATTTGTTTTTATCAATAAAATATTCGCGATATAATATTGTAGTCGATAACAACTTGAAAATGTGAATTGTTCATAGTCTAATACCTTTTGTAAAAGTTGTTAACAGTGCATGCATACTTTTTCATGCTGATTGTTAAGGCTCTGGGTTTTATGTTTATATCGTCTTTGTTTGGATAGCTATTTAAATTTCTAAAATCTACTCTATCCGGAAAGGTATTAAAGCATTTATAATATTTCTTATTTTGATAATTCAATAGTTAGTCAAAGCCGAACAAATATGTTATTGTGTTGGGTTTTAAGTCGCGCCAACACATGAACGGTTATATGGCGCCTAATAGGAATGAACATGCCAGGCTCATCCTCCAAGTACGTCGAGATAAAATACGGAGAATCCTCCCATCTGCAGAACTGCAGAGTTGCTGCATATTGTATTGTAGACACTCCATTTACGCTTGAGCCACGTTTATTGTTTTTCTGCCACTGCTCTAGTGATTTGAGCGAGATGGCACCTGAAACAATGCAGGGGTAATGATGAAGACCTTTAATGAGCATTATCAAAAAGTGATAAAATGAACATGAATTTTGTTGGTGGGAATTTGGTGTGGGGATGGGGATGCAGGGGTCATGATGAAGACCTTTAATGAGCATTATCAAAAAGTGATAAAATAAAATATGTATATATGTAAACTACAAGGATAAGACATGTGTTATTTAAATAACGCCCGTGTATTACGCTGAAGTAAAGATACGTTAACTTTACGATATGCATCAGGGCCCGTATTCATAAAGTTTCTTAAGATATATCTCAACTTCAACTTAAGATTGGCAAAGTTCAGTTAGGTAAGATTTATTCTTATCTTAAGTCAAATTTGTATTCATACAGCATCTTAAGATTTTCTTATATTTTAAGTATATTTTTCGTTTCTTAAGTTTGTGTCCAGGCTAATCTGGAATTCCCCATCTATATTTAGAAACCGGAACAGCTCTTTAGCTTAGGATTCCTCCAGGACTATGTAATATACATATTTGGAGTGAAGAATCCTTAGAGTTGCTTCTTGTTCATGTTTATTGTGTTTCATATCTTTGATAGTACATACAGTTTTAAAGCAATACATATTAGCCAACTTGTTACTTGATTACATTAAGCTGACTGTGTTTGTTGTCTTTTTTCCTTAAAGCGGGGCGATCTCGAATCGTTTGGGTTTCAATACAAATACGATTAAAACCGTCATAATTTGTTTCAGATTCATGTTCAGTTTCATGTTCATAAGCACTAAACTAGGCCCCATGCACCATACAATTTAAATAGTGTTAATGCCAAAGCGTGGTCTGGAAAACTGAACGACTCGGCTAGTTTTGTGGTGTAAATCAGTAATATTAATTTATAATTATGATGCTTTAAGTCTCTTAAATGATGACTGTGTTGTGTTGTGTGCGATATACACTCTATGTGCAACTAGTAACCCAATTTAAAAAATAATATTTATGATTTAGCAACAACAACCAGCCGAGTCGTCGACATTTTCAGACCAAACGTTTTCATAAACAATAGTAGCATGCAGCCTAATGAAATGCATGTGCTGTACACTTTTCATGTGAAATTGATGCACACTATGAGGGTTTTAATGACATCAGTCACTTCCTCAGATCGCCTCCGGTCCCTTTAAACATACACTTCCTTTTCTTAAAATTATCTAAACATAGCATTGATCCATGTAATGAAATTTGTTTAAGAATATTATAACGCGCTGGTGGTTCAAGTGGTAGCGTACCAGGACATTGTAGCCGCAGCCTCGTTAAAGTGTTAAATAAAATGGCCTCAAATAGTATACTTGTAAATAAATAAAACGCTATAAAAGCCTATTTCATATTAAAATAACAAGGACGATAAATAATTGAACTACTCATGTGAACGTTTCCTTCTTTTAATACTCTCTTTAGGAAATGCTAAAATATCAATATTATCAAGTAAATATAATATTTAAGGAATGTAACAATTCTTGACTAGATATAAGACTCAACAGATTATGAATAGTGAATCTAATAGATCTTATCAAATGACTTAGATTAAAGAGTAATGTTCAACATTTCCCTTTAGTTACTTCAAACTATGATACATAAAAGATGCTCTCTTTAAAACAGACCAAGGGTCTTTTAGTATTTATTATTATAAACAAATTCTAAATAAATGCTCCCTATCAGTAGATATTCGATAAACAAATTACCAATGAGTGAATGAATCATTGATGATGGAAATTCAATGGAGGTCGGAGTCCTTGTGCGCAGTTTGACCTTTCCTTATATGTGCGCCACACAAGAATTGCATGTGCGAAGAACGCCGCACGAACATTGCATAACGAAATAAAGACTGAAATTACAGCGTATTTTACTATTAAACTATAGTAAACAATAAACAATATTAATAAATAAATGAATGATTTTTACATAAAACACTAACATTGGATAAATAATCTGACCTTTAATAAATGATTGTTTCAAAAGTATTTACAACTCGATTTAAAGTTAGTGCACATAGCGTTGCTATAGTAAACAACCCATAATGCATCGGACATAAACATCCAAAATGGTTACCGGAAACATATTCAAAGAAACACGCGATAAGAATAAACAATTAGAATTTAGCTGATTACACACGTTGCAAAAAGGTCTAGTCAAGATGATAAAATTAGACTGAATGCATTATGTTAATAAATTACAGCTATCGATCTAAAAGATCGATCTAACCTCAAACCGCGAAAACGAAAGTAGAATGCAAAATAGTGAGGCACTACATAACCCCCTCTTAATGTGTTAAAGGACCTCCTAACACCTTACAAATTGCAAATACAAAGTTAACAATAATAATGACATTAAATATGTTGAAAGTGAGTTCAAATTAGCACTCAGACAATGAGATAAACATATTGACCAATTTACTCTATTAATTAAACATTAACATACTAATAAATGAGGAACCCTAAAGAATTTCCTATCACAATTTAGAATTAAGAATTTTTGAAAAATAACATCTAAATCATTACAAAAACTGTTCTTTAAATATGACCTATATCAATTCCAACATTCTCTTAACATGAGTATTACTGTACATGTTTAAATATACCACATTATGCAATACATACAAAAACAACTCAATAACGTATTTGTTGGTAAACAACTGTTCCCGAAAGTAAAACTCACTGTAGTGAAAGTGTCACTGAATGTTCCTTCTTTAAATATTAGAACTAGACATGTCCTCAAATGTTTCTTCCTTAAATTTGAGCACTAGAAATGTCCTTGAATGTTCCTTCCTTAATAGTTAGCACTAGAATTGTCCTCTATATGGCTTATGTAGATATACGCACTAGAAATGTCCTCTATATGGCTTATGTAGATATACATACTAGAATTGTCCTCTATGTAGATATACGTACTAGAATTGTCCTCTATATGGCGTATGTAGATATACGCGCTAGAATTGTCCTCTATATGGCTTATGTAGATATACGCACTAGACATGTCCTCTAATGGCTTATGTAGATATACATGTACGTACTAGAAATGTCCTTTATGTAGATATACGTACTAGAATTGTCCTCTATATTGCTTATGTAGATATACGTACTAGAAATATCTTCTATGTAGATATACGTACTATAGAATTGTCCTCTATATGGCTTATGCAGATATACGCACTAGAAATGTCCTCTATATGGCTTATGTACTAGAAATGTCCTCTAATGGCTTATGTAGATATGCGTACTAAAAATGTCCTCTATGTAGATATACGTACTAGAATTGTCCTCTATATGGCTTATGTAGATATGCGTACTAGAAATGTCCTCTAATGGCTTATGCAGATATACGCACTAGAAATGTCCTCTATATGGCTTATGTAGATATGCGTACTAGAAATGTCATCTTTAAGGTGTATGTATTAGAAATGATCTCTATGTCGTAAGTATAGTAACAATTATAGTCTCCTCCATATATTTTCCTTATTTCCTTTTCTCGGAGATGGTCGATCTTCCTACGTCCTTTTGTAGGAACTCTGTGGCGGGGCGGCTTCAGCAGAGCAGTAAGAGACAGGAGGGCATCTTTCATATCTACCATGGCTCTCTCCTGCCTTCTTACTGGCCTGGTGTTGTCTTCCAACAGTATGCAAATGGTTGCCGAGTTCAGCTTCAGGGCCTCATGTATTTCCGCTAAGGTCTTGTTCCTTACGTCGGAAGCATCCGAGGCGGTTGTTGATTCTGAGGAACAGGATGACTCCGATACACTTCTGGCACGCTTCATGTTTTTTGTTGGGGCTAGCAGAGGTCTCAGATCACGGCTTGGTGTGCCCAGTAGTGAAGCCAAAAGGCTCTCTACAGCAGGAGATGTTGTTCTCATAGCGGTGTCTACAGGTTATCGGGTAGATGTTGTTGAAAGTGGTGATAACTTTGAGGTGGTTAATATGTTTTTGAAACTGTAGTGCATAGTGCGGTCAATGGTGCTGATGGTGGTCTCTGTAATAATTCTGTTGACCTCTATGGTAATTCTGGTGATCTATGCAAGAATGGTAACCTCTGTACTAATGCTGGTAATTTAGGCAAAAATGATGGTGTTGTCAGTGAAGCTGGTGTTAATAAGTGTGAGGTGAGTGGTTCTAGTTGATGTGACATCGATGGTGGAGTTGACGAAACAAAAATTAAGTGTGGCGATCCCAGCGGAGTTTGTAGCGTATGTCTGACGTGTTGCTCATCACCATCTAGTTGAGGGAAGAGGTCAGTTAAAGTTGGCAGTGGGCAAGGACACTTTGTTGAGTGTCCCATCCTGCTGACTCATCTGGGAAGCCCAACGGGAATGCTGTTATCATGGCCTTTGTCATCATATCGGGTGTTGGTGTAGTGTGTCCCTTCTCAGCCAAAGATTGCCAGTGTTGGTTTGAAGCTTCTGCAGACAAAGCTACCTACCTACGTCTGAGATGATGTAAGGGTTGTTGTTGGGGACAAGCATTTCTGGGGTGTCCACTACACCTTTCTCACGAAGCATAACCCGGTACCTCCTGAACTTAGTTTAGTGCGCCAGCAACTCCTCCATCTTCTTACATCGGAAGAGGCACACTCCACAATGAAAGGGTGTCATTCTGGCTGATATGGTGCTTCATGATGGGATCTATCACCCTATATCTCGCTTCTATGTAGACTTTGTCATACCGATGTAGACATTTTAGGCACTGGTATGCCAGACGTCCTCCATCGCTCACGGTTGAAATCTTGTCCCGAAGAAGACAAACAAAAACATAATCGTTGAAGTGATATGATTATTGTAAACAGAAGTTTAGACCTCTTGAATGACATGATAAACTTCAACTGCTGTCTCGTTTGGTTGAATCCAGTTTAATAACCATATATAATATATGTATGCTGTTACAAAAATAAAATCATAAAACACAGCTGTGGTTGTGTTGTCATTCTCATTGGTATTACTGCCACTTAATCATGGTATACGTCTCTAACATCTTACTTCTGTGACCGTTCTGATGGCAAAATAAAAACTTCAAGTGACCTGGTTGTGTAGTTAACTGCATCTTTTCTAGACCCTTCTCTCTTTCACAGAAAATCTTCACCTTTGTCTGTCGGTGCTCTTTATATATCTCTCTAACATCTTTCAACCATCTTTATCTAAGATTTCTTTCGTAATGACCAATTCTCTGTCGGTTACACTAATGCGTGTAATTATTTATACATCTGCATACTACTGTCGACTGCATACACCGTCACTTGATTATTCCTCGTCTTAGCTTCATGTCATGTCCGCCGTCACCAGTATAAGTTCCCATATATTCTGCGTTGAACGAAGTGGAGTTCAGCAACGACTATCTCAGCTTAGTCGGTCTACTAGTTACGTTACAAACTATGAAAAAGTCATAGCTTCTATCACTAAAGTTAACTACTATTTTGTGTTCTACATATTTACATAATCTTCTTATCAGATTATACGTTGAATCAATGGATCTATGCGACTGCGCTGTCTCAGCTTGGTCGAGTCCACTAATACTATAACTTATTTCACTATTTACTTCTTAAATCGATTCTGCAATGAATCATGTTGAATTCTGCAACAGCTTTCTCAGCATGCATCTTGTCGATTAGTAAAACTCTGAAAAGGTGATACTTTTATTTCAGTGTATTCTAACATCTCTCATTGAATATGTGATGAACTGCTTTCTCAGCATACACCGGTTGACTCACATCTATTTACATCTAGGAAAAATATAATTTCCATTGCTACATTTCAACTACATACTTCAGGTACTAATTGTACATCAAAATACACACTTTACAAAACATAAATTTACAAACGAACAAAAGATGAATGTATTACAGCAAACACATCTTTAAAACTTGATTAAAATAATTTACTGTCTCAGCTAGTTCCTATCTTGACTTTTTGCTCTATTCTCTACTGGTAGTCCCTTTGATCTGACTCCAGTTCTTCTTCACTTGCAAAATCCATCTCGGGGGTGTGATCCCTTCATATAGTTGTACCTTGTTGTGATGCACAAGTTTCTCACTGCCATTTTTATCCATCTGGATAATGAAATTTGCTTGTGACTTCTTCGTTTCACTACATATGGACCTGTATAAGTCCTTTTGATCTTGTGTGCTACTCCAACTTTTCTTGCTTCTGTCAGATACCAAACAAGGTCTCCTACTTCGTACTTATTTAGAGCCACTTTAGCGTCGTATAACTCTTTATTTTGTTTCACGGATGATGAAAGATATTTTCGCGCAACCTCATGCGCGTGTTGCATTCTACCCCGTAGCACATTAACATAGTCGCCATACGATGTCACTTTTCATTGTCCTTAGCCGTGGAACTACAGAAAACCCAGTTCGGAGGGTAATCTAACCTCCTTACCCATGGTCAGTAAGTCGGCGTCAAACCGGTTGTTTCATTTGGGGTAGCTCGGTAAGCTCTCGCAAGACAACCAAGGTGTAGGTCCCACTGTGTTTGTTCGCCACATAAATACGCTTTGGTCATCGGAAGAAGTGTTCGGTTAAACCTTTCAGATTGTGCATTACACCTGGGGTTTCGTGAACTTGTTCTCGTCTTCCTGATATCAAACATGCGACACATTTCCCTAAATACCATGCTTTTGTAGTTTCTCCCTTGGTCAATATGAATGGACAAAGGACAACCCCATCGAGAGATAAAGTCGTTGAGTATCCTCTGTGCACACACCTCGGCAGTCTGGTCAGGCACTGCAAGAACCTCTACATACTTGCTGAAATGGTCGGTTAGTATGAGGATATACCTATTACCACGCAGTGATATGGGTAGAGGTCCTAACTAATTGATTGCTATCAAGTCCCACGGTGCTCTAGTAGTCATCGAACCCATAGGGGCTCTTGGCGTCTTCATTGGGTTTTTATCTGCTGCGCATGTATCACACTGTTTCACATGTATTCCAACGTCCCCTTTCATGGAATACCAGTAACAGCGCTGTAGTAATTTTTTCATTTGTCTTCGTGCAGTCGAGATGACCAGATATACTGGAGTTACGCATTTGGAATAACATGTCTTTCTTCATGCACTGTGACACAGCAAACGGTCAATGGTCACCGCAGCCGTTGTTTCTGACGAACTTCTTAAATAGTATACCTTGTTTCACTATTAGGACGTCCCAAAGTACCCAATAATGTCGAGAAGCTGGACTAAATGACAATAAGTCCTCACTATTTGTTTTCTTATTATCGAGTTTTGCCTTAAGAATTGGTGCTATAATATGGTCGCTTTCTTGAAGAAGTATAATATTTGCCGGTTGCTGGCCACCAGCCCATGACCAGTTATAGTCAGTTTGTGAAGTCTTGCTGTTTGTTGGATCTTTTTCGTGAGATGTGCTGGGCTGATCGCTGGCTTTCTGTTGCTGGGGTTTTCTAGCTACCCCGTTTATTTGCTCTAGATAACTACTATTTGCCTTTTCTAGTGAAACTGCTGGCACAGGGAACTCGACTTGATCATAGTAGCCCTTGTGCATCATATCCACTGCCCTTTTCTTACATTTCTTGCAAGGTCCACACCTGAGTGGTTCGTTGGTATCTTGTAGTGGACAGTCACAATCCTTTGGGTTTTTGCACCTCGACAAAGCAACACAATGTCCCTGTTTCTTACCAGGCCTGTATTCAATAGAGAAGTCATACTGAGCCAAAATCTCTATCCAGCGTGCTTTCTTCCCTCTGGGTTCTTTAAGCTTAAAAAGCCACACCAATGCTTGGTGATCAGTTCTCACAAGAAAATGCCTACCTTGCAGATACTATCTATAATCGTCTACGAAGTATTGGATAGCCAGAACCTCCTTCTCTGTGATGCAGTAGTTCCGCCCCGCTTTGTTGAGTGCTCTACAACCATATGGCAATACGCATTCTCTTCCTTCTTGTACTTGGTGAAGAACACCACCGATACCCAAATCCGATGCGTCTACATCAAGAACAAATTCACCGCCATCTTGAAGTGGATATCCAATAATCTCTTGACTACCTAAAATCGTTTTGACGTTTTCAAATGCGTTCTCGCAAGTAGCATCCCACGTGAAGTATTTACCCTTCTTTGTAATATCAACCATATGCCTTACTATCTTTGAAAAATTCTTTACAAACTTTCTGTAATAAGATCCCATGGCGACAAACTGCTTTACCTGCTTTGCAGTAGTTGGTGTAGGCCACTCTATTATCTTAGCAATTTTGAGTGGATTGGGTTGTACACCACTACCAGACACAACATGCCAACAAAAACGACTTCTTCTTCTAATAGTTCACACGTTTCTGGACGCACGTTTAGCCCTGCTTTTTCTATTCGCTCTAATACTTGTATCACTCTCTCTATGTGCTGATCAAAGTTTGTCCCAAATACAATGATATCATCAATGTATATCAAACAAGTTTCCCATTGAAGACCTTGTAATGCAAGTTCCATAGTACGTTGAAACGTGCATGCTGCGTTGTTTAGTCCGAAAGGCATTCTAACTATCTCAAAGTGTCCGAATTATCAGACGAAAGCACTCTTTTTATAGTCGTCAGCCTTGAGAGGAATCTGAAAATATCCACTAGTGAGATCAAATGTGCTAAAAAATGTTGCACCTGCTACAGCGTCTAAGCAATCTTGAATTCGCGGCATTGGGTAACCGTCTGGTTTCACTAACGCGTTTACACGCCTATAATCAACGCAAGGTCCGACTGCACCTGCTTTTTTTCAGACAAGGACGATAGGGCTAGCCCATGGTGATGTGCTTTTTCTTATCACTCCTTTAGCGAGAAGGTCCTCAATCGCCTATTTCTCTTCATCAGCGAAAGCTAATGGAACTCTTATCGGTGCTTGTTTGATTGGTAGGGCATCACTTGTCTCTATAGAATTTTCAGCTAGTCTGGTGAGGCATATGTCCCATTCATGAGCATATTTGCCACCTTCTGTTTTTCTTCAAATGTTCGACCCTTTTTAGCAAAAATGATATAATGCTCGGCAAGAGTCTCGCATTATATCATTTTGCCAACTCGTTTAATAAATTCAATAATGGATCAGTACTCATGTAGGATCCTCTATTTAACTAGCCATGCCAACCCCAAATTGGAGCCTTGAATTAAGCGATACCAACTCATGATTAATTTTACTCATACTGGTATTCAATCATGAGTATTTAAAAACCTGTGAAAAATCCTTTACTTTTTATCGGCACATATACATTATTATAAGACCTGAACACCTAGATAGAGTTTCGATACATGGCTTTAAAGTGTAACTTTGCCGTTATTGGGCGGGTAAGTTTCTTTAAATGTAACTTGGGGAATGGCACTTTAGTATCATTGAAGCCAAAGACCTGAACATCTGCTATGATTAAGGCATAATTATCCCCTTTGTATGGTGTAAATTTGGGAATCCAGTGATAAAGACCTGAGATATTTTTTACAAAATTTAGCATTTATTTAGATCAGTACGATTTTGTGCATACACTAAATAATTCCTTAATACAATTTTGAATTCCTCTAAGTGTTAAACAGATTTAACTATGTTTCACATTTCTGTACAGTTCTTTTTGAAGTAAAAGCTTATTAATGTGTTTTTTATTTCTTCTTTTATGCTTGTTTATTTAAAATAAACAATTGATCTCAGCTGCTGTTAGAGTGCAGACATATTAACAATTTAATGTCTGTACTTGTTGAAGTGATAACATGACCCAGGGCCCTATATCAGTTTTCATCCCAGCATGACCTCATCAGTGGCATTTGATTCAATACCCCATGCTGTCATTGGCACTTGGTACTGCTAAATAAGTGGTTTATAGTGTGGTGTTGTCCTTGTTAAGTAATTTACGGTTTTATCGGTTGAACATAAGCTAGATTATTTTGATAAGCTGATTACACCCATTTTCAACTATGGATCTGAAGTTTGGGGGTTTTCTACAGGCGACTGCCATTGAATGAGTACATATGCAATTTTGTAAAAGGTTATTGGGAGTAAAGAAGTCAACACAAACGATTTTATGTATGGAGAACTGGTTAGAAAGTCTATGTTATGTCATCGTCATTTTAATATTATAAAATACGGGGTTAAAATATTACAAAGTAATGAAAATAAATATGTAAAACAAATATATGTTTTGATGTTAAATGATATAAATGCTCAACCCAACATAAGAAATTGGGCATCTTTAATTAGAGATATATTATGCATTATGGGTTTCAATGATGCGTGGTTAGCCCAAACGGTGGGTAATCCTAAAGTGTTGTTAAACAGAGATTATATGACAACTTTATCCAAACTAGGAATAGTAGACTAGCTGATTCAAGCAAAGCACGCTTTTATAACTGTATATATGTTTTCAAGTTTCAACCTTATCTTAATATTTGTAATATATAAAAATTTAGAATTGCCATGAACAAATTAAGGGTATCCTCGCACAGACTAAAAATAGAAGAAGGACGTTGGAATAAACCTAATAGAATTCCAGTAAATGAGAGAGACGTAAATTTTGTAATATTCCTAGAAGACGAGTTTCATTTTATGTTAGAATGTCCCCTTTACTCGGAGTTTAGAAAACAATATATAAAAAAAACTATTGGAATAGGACAAATATGTAGAAACTTAATTTGTTAATGTCAAAAAGAAATAAGAAACGTGGCTATTTTTGTTTACAAATGTTTTAATAAACGAAATGAATGTCTGTTTTCAAATAATTGATTTAATTCACAAACTTGTCTGTTGGTAGTAACTTGTGTTTAAATTTAGCAAATCTGACCTGTATATTGTGTACAACTGTAATGAACACGTTCTCATTTGGTCTGATCCTTTTCTGATTGGGCCAAAATTACTGCAATAGTTGGAAAACTAGCAATTTAGTTCACTAAAACGTAAGTGTTTTCTCAACTTAGCTCTGTATATAAGCAAACAGTGCTACCCTAGAGTTAATTTACTGAATTCAGCCACACTCCCATGGAGTAAACAGTGAATTATTAATTCACAGCGATGCTTTAGAACTTGTTTTATTTTACCTAACTTTCTATTATCTTCTTATCAATACTGGCTGAATTCAGCCACCTGAACAAAGCAACGGCTTACAAATACATGTTTTATTTTCTCCGCTGATCTGTTTTACTTCATCTTTCCTGCATGATACTTTAACCACACACATGCACTGGGTGAATTCAGTCGCTTATGTTTCGTCGGCAGAGTATATTCAACAACATTCAGTTCAGTAACTGGAGTTTTCAAATAAACCAATCGTAAGCATATTTGTCTAAAACAACTGGCTGAATTCAGCCGCTAAAAAAGAAGAACTGCTACAAGTATGAGATAAGAGCCAGTATTATATGTATTTAATTATTTGACTTGATACGACGATCAGTAATCACAGGCTGAACGATACTGGCAGAATTCAGTCGCCTATGTTTCGTTGAACAACAGCTTTTAGAATAAGATACATAATTAAGTGAGTAAACATAGTCTACGATTGTAAGTACTTCTAATTTTGCACAACTTTCGCATATGGTTATACAGTGAATTATTAATTAGTGCTGTATTGGAACTTGTTTTATTTTACCTAACTTTTTATTTTCTTCTGATCAATACTGGCTGAATTCAGCCAGTTAAAGAAAACAAGGGCTTGCAAATACATGTTTTACTTTCTCCACTGATCTGTTTTGCTTCACCTTTCCTGTATGATGCTTTAAGCACACAAAGGTTCTGGCTGAATTCAGTCGCGTATGTTTCGTAGTCAGAGTATATTCAAAACCAATAACAGTTCAGTAACTGGAGTTTTCATATAAACCAATCGTAAACATTGTTGTCTAAAACCATCGGCTAAATTCAGCAGCTAAAAAAGAAAAATAGCTACAAGTATGCGATAAGAGCCAGTAGTATATGTGTTTGACTTGATACGACCACAATCAATCACAGGTTGAACGATACTGTCTGAATTCAGCCGCTTACTATGATATTTTGTTGAACAACTGTCTTTAGAATAAGATACAGAACTGATTGAACACAGTCTAAGAGTGTCAGGTTATGCTGACGCTATCATAATCATGTATTCGTAAGTTTTATATTTACTAAAAGACCGAATGTTGATTTTGTTTTGTAAGGGCTGTGCACATGGTATGTATATTATGCAGTTGACTACATACAGCATTCAATTTGAACATCATCCGTTGGACATTTTGGAATATATACTTTTTTTTTTCTGATGACATTATATTACTGAACAAAGTTCTAATTCTAATACCTATAACATTGTTAAACAAACGGTATTTATGAAGAAAAAATGTGAATAAAACTTATAATAAAAACAGAGAAAATAACCGATGACATTCGCTAATGACTGAGCGGCATCTCGCGAATAATGATAGTAGACAACTTAAATCTTAACGAAAGAGCGTCTCTGTGACAATGAGGGGTCGTATAAAATGGGGATCGTCTACAATGAGGGACTGTTTAAAATGCGGATCCCATTGGATACGACTAAAAAAATGTAATGTAATACATTTTTTAGTAAAAATAAATTAAAACAAATTGTAGTAGGGCTGACTTTTTGGAACCGGTCGCGTTCGGACAACAAACATATGCTTTATGATGGCCTTAGTGTCATACAGTATAAACATAAAACATCATTCACACCATTATTTTTTACAGAATGATATCTTCCGAATCGATGACCTATTTTACGTTTTCATTGCAAGATTTGATTTTAACGAGTAATTCCATTTTCGTATAACAATTATACACACTATAATTATGATAAAAAAA